>JAQIXJ010004163.1:0-11277 GCA_034700185.1 Phthiracarus laevigatus | reverse complement strand
TGCATTCATTATATGTGTTTATTACTCAATAAATCTTGCCATACAGTTTATAAAATTAATTTGATGTGATTTTCATTAATGTTATGTTGGCAGAAAGCTCATTTTTCCTGAGCTTGAACATACGGAGATTAGGCTTAAAACTTTAAAAATTTGAGCTGTGTTTTAAAAACAAAATCTCCAAGTTTGTGTTTACTAAATTATGAATGGATACGACATAATCTTTCCACTTGTATTAAGCAGAAATCATTAAAAGCAATTTTATTTTATAGAGAAAATTAAATATATGTATCACAAAAACATTTAAGGTGGAGTAAGTAATGGAAGGTAATGGTTAGGTTTGAAAATTCTGATGTCAAAAAGAGGTTGTATTTTGCACTTGTAAAAACTAATAACTTTACATTAGGTAGTGTACATAGGAAATGTTACTTGGAAAACATATTCTATAAATTCCAAACTTTATTCTTAAACGTGGAGTTATTATTGGTCTAGAAGAGGAGAAGCAGAAAGGGGGCAAAAAATAATAAAAATACACTAGCAATTGGTCATTTAACAGGCGATAAAAAATGGGCGATAAGTTAAATAAAATGTTTGAAATAATTGAAGCATTTAATAAAATAGTGAAAGATTTGAAAAAATATATAGATAGGGGTTATTTTTTAATAAGTGTGAAAATTGGTTATATAGAATCACTTGAACCCATCCAGCCATATAAGGTACAAAGCATAGTTGGATTTGCTTTTTGTCTTTTTGTAACCTTTATAGGCTTTGATAGTGCTAAATGAAAAAAATAAATAGTAAAAAGCTTTATACAGCAGCGTATCCAATTCGTTGTGTATTCGTTAAGATCGCAATATCGTCAGCATAAACACTATGCGCACTCAGTCGCGTAGAGACAAAAAGCAAATCCATCTCTGGTACAAAGCTCTTCCTTAACAAAATTAAATAATTCTTATATTTTAAAAGCAAAAATGTTCTTTCATAAACAATTAGTTATTATTTAAACAGTGTGCTCATTACTCCCTTTGTACAACACACAGTACATTAACATAAAGATTATGACTCATCAATTGTAGTCTTCGGTGCTTGTTTGTCCAGCAATTCAAATACAATTACTAATTAGAGCGTAGCGCATGTTCTATAACCGGATAAACTATTATTACTGTGAATTAGTGTTGTATTGCTTTTTACAAGTAAAAGTAAAAATTGAAAACTTTTTGTTTTACTTTCGCTTGAAGCGAAAATAAAATACACGCGAAATTTATTAAATTATTAAAAGCTAAAGTAAAATACAAGCTAAATGAAAAAATTGTTAAACGAGAAAGATAAATCCAAGCAAATATTAAAAAAAACATTAAAACAAAAGTAAAAGAAAAGCCAAATTAAAATACGAAAGTTTAATGACACAACTTTAAAAAATCTAGTATTTTGAAGTAAATAAAATTGAAACATAAGTTTTTGTAACATTTTAAGGATTTTTTCTGTGTTTCAATGAGTAAATAATATTAAAAAAAATTTTATTTTATATAATTCAATTGATTTTTTGCATCCTTACAACTAAAGAAAAAGTAAAAGTAAAATAAAAAATAAAAGTGAAAGAAGTAAAATTAAAATTTTGAAAAAATAAAAAGTAAAATAAAGGCGAAATTAAAAATTCTAACGAAAGCAAAAGTAAAATACAAGTAAAATTAAAAATAAAACAAAAGGAAAAGTAAAAGACAATCGAAAATAAAATAAATCTCAATAGCAAAAGTAAAAGAAAAGCAAAATAAAATTTGAAAGTGGGAATGCAACACAACACAACAACAACACAACTGGGAATGCGCTACATTTAGCATACTCTACTAACAATGCACTAAAATTGTAAATAGTATAGACCAAGGTGTCCCAGAGGGGGTGGGGTCTGGAGGGGGTTACCCCCATAATTTCTCAAAAAAGTTGACCCCCCTACCTAAAAAATGAGAAATGACATCTCTATGGGGGAAAATTTTTTTTTCGTGTTTTTTTGTCCGATGGCAGAAAAATTGTCGCTTAAATCCGAGTAGTTTGACCCCCCTCCATAAAATTTTGAAAAGTCCGAAAGTAACCTCCCCCAGACCGGCACACTGTGACACCCTGGTATAGACTAAGATTAACATTAAAACTAAGTTTTAAATTAAAATATAACTTATAAATAAAATTTTATGTCCATTAAAAATCTAAAAAAATAAAATTAGAAACTATAATGGAATATTTATTTAAAAATAGTTTTAATCAGGAAAAAGCTGCAAAATTTATTACTGGTTTACCAAATGCTGCAGTACCATATAATTGTTAATCCTTAAGACAGCTTTTTTAGTTTCCATAATAAAAAGACTAAATGGTGTTACATCACAAATTTATAAGTGGTATCCTAATAAACATATTTAATGATTTTTTATGCCGCAAAATAAACAAAAATTGCGTGAAGCTTAACATTTCTGGCTGCAAAACATTTAATTACAATTCTTTACGACAACATATTTTAATTACATTTTCATTCTCTTTTAAGAGGAAAAAATAAACCAATTTTTATGGCATGTTGTGTAATGCCATTATATTGTTTCTTTTTCCTATTGTCTATGTGTATGTTTGGCTATGTGTCAGTCACCTTTATCGTTATCAAATATAAGAGTGTAATTTTATAATAGCTTAAATAAACTGATTAGATTAGATTAAAATGTAAAAAATTTTAGAACATTATGCCAGTGTGTTCCACTCTAGTTTGGTATTGCTTAAGGAATTGCAGAAGCAGTTACCCGGTAGTCTCTAGGTTGAACTGTTAAAACTTGTCTAAGACTGCAGACTAAAGCTCATAAGATTGTAAGATCTTAGGCGTTAGCTAAAAAGAGATACTTTGATATAAAGATATGATGATGTGATGTCGTTTAACTTCAAATTTTAAATATTTTTAGCTCTGCTAATGTATTTGGTATGTAAGTCAGTCGTTCCGTAGACTCACAATTAGAAGTGCTCAAATTCGTAGTCTCTAGAAGTGCATAATAAATAACGATAGTACTTTTAAAAACGCGATTCTTATAACATATATGTTTCAGTTTTATTTTGATCGAATAGTTGAAATTATAGTAAAGTGAGCTCTCTACTAATGTTCATTCTTGTTTCTTTTACTTTTGTTTTTGAGGACTATATTATTTATGATACTTTTACTTTCTCTATTATTTATTATTAATTTTAAATTGGTTTTTATTTTCTTCAAGCAAAAGTAAATTTAAATTTTTTAGCTCATTTTGTAAAAGTCAGCTATTGGATTTGGAATGTCCGTTTATAACTCTGTGTTTTCGTAGACTTTTTTTCGATCACAAAAATCAGGCAAAAATGAAAAAAATTAGGTCAAAATTGGGCCAAAAATGAGTCAAAATTTGTCAAAATTAGCTTAAATAGGGGCAAAAGAGTGCTACTATTGGGTCAAAAATGACTAAAAATGGGAATAACTTGGTAAAAACTGACACAAAAACAGTTCAATAATGGTGTATATAGGGAAAATATGAGTATATATTGGTGTCACGCGTCTTACAAATTATACTTAATGTTTTTTTTCTCATTTAAAGCCTCTTATCCTTAAAAAATAATCTACAGACAGACACACAAGAATCCCAAATTCAACAGCTGGACTTTTACAAAGTATGATAAAAATTTAATAAATTGTAATGAAAAATTAATTGAGTTATCAACAGAATAAAGAGAATGCTTACTACATTTTTCTGGTAACATTATTATAGCAATTTAATTTCTATTTTTGATTTTGCAAAATTTAAACTCCGTTTTATTACAATTTTCATTTTCTATTCAATTTCTTCGTTAATAAGTTAATTTTTAATAATCTATTTTGCTTTTAAATAATTATTTATTATTTAACATACTTTTATTAAAATTAACTTAATTTATAAAACAGCGAAATAATTATTACGTTAAATTAAGTACAAAAAGCTAACCTAATATATAATTTTTTTATCTGACTTTGCAAATTTGTCAGATATATTGATTTGACTATGTCCGTCTGTCCGTCCGTCCGTCCGTGCACACTCTTACTTTAATAAAGGGATATTGTTCTTTACATAGTTAAGGGATTTTACAGATTTCTTTGGCTAATAAAGGGATTTTGACCTGTTTTTTATGCTAATTAAGGGATTTTCACAATTTTTGTTTAATTGTTAAGGGATTTTAATGTCAAAAAGGACAAAAGATAAGGTAAAAAATATAAAAGTAAGTTCAAAATTGGCATTTATGGGGTCAAAAAATGGACAAAATTACGTCAAATTTGGTAAGTATCTCATAAAGCTAACCAAAATTAAGGTTACATGTTTAGTGGCATATGACGTTTTTTTGTTGAAAAAATAGCAACTTTCAGGCTCAAAATAGTAAAAAAATGACCAAAATATACAATTTTACACAAAAGTGACCAAAATTAAGAATAAAATTTGAGTGGCATATGCCTGTTTTTGCCATAAACATAGTGATATTTAGACTCAAAATGCAAAAAATTACAGAAATAAAATGCAAAAAATTACCGAATTACTATTCAAAATGGGCAGACTTAGGCCAAAGTGACAATAATTTATTAATAATTAAAGTTCCGTATGCCGGTTTTTGCTTTAAAAATATTGACTTACATATTCGATATGGTAAAAATTATCAAAAACTGGACTATTTAGGCAAAACTATGATAAAATGACAAAAATTGATTAATAATAAAAGTGGCATATGCCTCTATTTGCAGTAAAAACATGGGTTTATTATTTCAAAAATGTCGCTAATTTTTTCAAAGGTTAACTTAAAAGCTAAAAAGGTATTTATGTATAAATCTTGGTTTAAAAATAAATCTAATACTAAATTAAGGTATATAAAAAAATAACATTAACGGCAGTGGGAAGTTATTGTGGGAGATAAAAATTTATTGGCAATCGAAGATAAGATGGCAATGATCATTATTATGTCTAAGCTGAACTTATTGTCCAATAATTTTATGTGATTGATTTTACTTGATTTTTTATTGATGGGCTCTGTTTCGTCATTACAGGCACTCATCAGTCAGGCTATGTAGCCTTAGACAGAGCTTGGCCCCGTTCTTTTTGAGCCGACCCCGAAGGGTCGCATAACAATTTCTAGGAAGCGGGTCCCCATGCCACCTCCGCCAACCAAGAATTTGTTTAGAGAAAGTAGGCCAAACTCTGCCTCCGATCTCTATTAGAACGAAAACGTTCCTTTCTCTCACTACCTATCGCTCAATTACGCTCCATTTTTTACTAAAAGAAAGGAAAAATTAGGCAATTAATTTTAAATAAAATAATTATATTATAAAGTATAAGCATAGGCTAAGGAATTATACTAAATTTATTAATTTATATTAAGTAAGGATATTGGTACAAGATAAATAATGAAAATTAAATATATTTAAGTAAGGATATAAGTTAGGATAATATTTTCCAAAATAATGTAAAGTAATAATATAAGTTAAAATTAATTAAAAACCAAAGAATTCAAAGTTTTTGTACAAGTTATGTAATACTTTTCTAATATAACTTAAAGCAAGGAAATAGGTTAAGATAATAATCTGATGCATTTATCAAGCCTTTTCACAATTATCGGGGTCCTAAAAAGGACCGGTTTAAATTATGTTTTAGATTTATGAATACTCGTTGACAAACATTTGACAAATAGGACAAGTGCAAAGTGTTTTTCTAAAGACTTTGATAAGATTATTTTGCTAAAAAATTAATAAAGATTACTTGTTTTTGATTCAATCTCTTTAACATTTTGCAACATTTTTTATAAAATTTGCGTTCACAATTGAAACAAGCAACCTAAATAAAATTTTTTGGACCAACAATCTATCTAATTTCGCATGTTTTAGTATTTGATATCTTAGAAACAGGAGTAATCTGATAAATGTTTGTGCTTTATGTTACAAGGACAGGTCTAGCTGTTAAGTTTTTTGCAAAACCACTTCCTCGCTTCATTCGCTCTTCCGGTGCTGTGAAACATAAATTTATATTTAATTATCACTTAAATAAAAAATAATAAATCATTACTTATCACTTGCGTAAATTGTGTAGTAGTATGTGGTGATAAAATTTTGTACATCGTTTTCTTGCATGGTGAAACAAAAGGATCGTTTTCTGAAAGGTTTAACATTTCGGCCCCAAATCTTTCTTGATATCCATCATCTGTCCATGGAATTGCAAGATTCAAGTCGGAAGTATTCAAAACATTTGAGTCTAATGGAAATATTCCAGTTTTTCGAATTCCGTTAACTATATAATCTGACTTAATTTTTATCCATAATTGTTCTAAAATAGCCTAAAAATCAACATTTATAATCTAAATCAAAAAATGTTTTAATAATTGTTAGAAATTTATTTTTGCATTATGTAAATTTATTTATGCGTTACAGTTCTCATGTGAGTTTTAGAATATTCGTCTACTGCTTTGTATTAATGCGTTTTGATTGGCGCAAAATACCCAACATCAAAAGGTTGAAGAAAGTGTGTAGAATGAGCATGTTATTAATCATATTTATGTTTAATTTAAGCGCCAACCTAACTGCTTCAGCATAATTGTGTGGGATGCATGACCATCAACAATAAAATTGAAAAGTTCGCTGTACTCAGGAATATTCTTTTGTGCAATCTCAAGAGCATTTGGATAAAACACGTCTTAAACCAATTTAAAAAGTTGTGAATCATCATCCAGCTGCTACAACTTGATCTATACACTGCATATTCCACAAAATCGATTTATCAGGCATTGAATTTTTGAATAATACGTTAGGTTGCATTATAGCTCCATTTGCTTAATAAAATAACGTTTTAGTTTTTTAGATTTAAATTGTTCATTAACTTTTACCATTTGCACAAACATGAACTGTTGTATAATCATGAGAGTTTTGGAATGTTACGCTTTGAATATTACCAGCGCCGCGTGCTGCAATTACGTTTTTGTTTGTCAAAACTGGTGCAAATTCTGCTTCATCGGCATTCCACAAAAGATAACGTAATGCGCTTGGTTTAACGCTCAAAGAAATAATGTTTTGTATTGTTTTACTCAATAAAAACGTTTTATACCTCAAAGATGCCTGAAAGTAATCCAAAAAAGTCATCAATTTACAATTTGGATGCAGATTTTCTTCGAGAAAGTTGACCTTTATACTTCATGAGAAAACGAGTAACCCAAGAATCACTAGGAACAGCTGCTTGATAGTTCTTTGATGTTATATATTCGTTTACAAATTTTGTTATGCCAGAAATGTTTAAACCAAAACCACCACTAGCTAGTAGTTTTATACATTCAACTAATTCGCGTTCTTCGATTTCTGTCAGAATTCTTTTTTTACCCACTTGTGAACTATACATTACCTAACGTTTAATATATATAAATTAAAACTGGCCCACGATTATAACCAACCGAAACTAAATCTTACTTTATTTGTAACACGTAGTTGAAGAGATTCTCGTGAAACATAATGTTCAGACAGTCTTCTCAAGGATAATGGTACTCCTATAAATTCTGGTCTTCTTTCAGATAGGTATTGCATCCAAGCAGCATTCATAGATTTTTTCGCGTCTCCCTTTGTGTAATTTATTTTTTAATCAAAAACTAAGTTAAAATCTAAACCAATTTTTAAAGTATAAACTGTTTTATTTAGAAAAATTATAACCCTTATTAGTAATTATAATTAAATAAAATTTCAAATCATTAACCATCCAAACCTTCAATCTTATTAGTTTTATAAATTGGTTTTTTAGTTATACACTACATCCAAAACATATAACCTTAAAATTGATTTATATTTTAATTATATAAACCCACCAAACCTATAACCTTACTTAAATTTTATTAATATAATTTAAATTTTTAGTTATATAAACCCACCAAACCTATAACCTTACTTAATTATTATTAATATATTTTAAATTTTGAATTATATAAACCCACCAAACCTATATCCTTACTTAAATTTTATAAATATATTTTAAATTTTTAATTATATAAACCCAACAAACCTATAACCTTACTTAAATTTTATTTATAAATTTTAAGGTTTTTAGTTATATAAACCCACCAAAGCCTATAAATTTACTTAAATTTGATTTATTAATTTTAATTTTTTAATTAAATAAACCCACCTAAACCTGTAACCATACTTAAATTACTATTTCATATATATTTTTTAATTAAAATTAATAAATCAAACCTATAACCCTTTTAAATAATATTATTATTAAGTTATATTTTTAAGATTTTTATTTTAACCCTAGCTTACAATCTTTCTTAAGAAATTTATTTAATAACTAATTTTAATCTATAATTAACTTAACTTAGTTTCCATAATTTTAGTTTTTATTAAATTATATAGTTTATAAGTTTATTTTATATTAAAATAATTGCTATTTTTATTAATATTTTAAGCGTTTTTAAATTTTTTAATTTAATATTTAATATAACTAATTTAATAAATCATTAACTTCTTAAATATTATAATTTTAATATAAAAATTTTTAATTAAAAAAAATAAAAAAAAATTAATTTATTTATTATAAAAATTATTGCTATTTTTTATTTTTTAATGAAATCATTTGTATTTTGTTGTTTTTATATTGCTTTTATTAATGTTTATTTACCTATTTCGCCATTAATTACAAAATTAACTATAATATAAATTTAATTCACTTTAGTTTGCACAAAAACCATATAAAACAATAACTATTTACATTATTAATGCGCCAAAAGTAACGAGCTATTGTTTCTATGGTTATGGTCATTAATATGACGGTTTCTAATTTGACGTGTAATGATATATTGCATTACAGTTTCTAATTTTCCTTTTGAAGTGGAAGTTGATAATTTTAAAAAATTTGAAGTATATCAGGGATAGGGATTTTCAGGTAAATCCCTGTTTTTTGTTCATATAACTAGGAAATTAATATTCTTAAATAATATAAATTTATTTTAAATTAATTTAAGAAAAATAATATGCAAATAATTTTTTGAATAATTCTTATTAAATGATTATTTATGACATATTTTGTATTTGTGACTAATAATTGTTAATTATATAGGCCCGAAGTCACTCATTCATTAAATTTTTTCGTTAAGTAATATTCAAAAATTCTTGAGAACGGATAATATGACACAACTACATTCTAAAATCTACTTTAATTAAAAAACAGATTTTCATGTAAGATCTTATACAAAAACCATATAATTTTATAAAAAAATCAAATATTCTTTTGCATAATTTTTGATAAAAGAATACTTAAGGTATATTTTGTATTTATAAAAATAAAGTATGCTAATATTTGTTAGAAATCTCGTATTATTTTAATTCCAGAAGTATCGAGCAATGCATTCTATATTATATATGTTGAATATTAGTTAAGGTCATTGACTTACAGTTTATAAAATTATTTTGATTTTATTTTCGTATATGTAATAATGGCAGAAAGCTCACTTTTAGTGTGGGAATTCCCTTGTTAGCTGTTAGCTTGTTTCATGCAAAAAATTAAGTTTCCAATTAAGTTGGACTATAGATTATGTTTTTAATATTCCAGATTTACGTAATTAATAGTAAATAAAACTTAGTTTTAGTCAAAAGCATGCTAATAACATAAAATTTATTACTATGTCTCAAAGGCATAGATATTTTATGCTTTATGTAAGGTTGTTATTAAATTTCAAAAATTTCTTTGTAAAAGTTTGTCAAGTACTTGAACTTGAGCTTACAAATTTAATGACAAGCTTGTAGATTTAAAATTACACTTATTGTTAACAAACATGATTAGTCATTTAAATCACACAAACAATTTTTTTATTACTTAAAAATTTTTTAACAAGATTTGTAACATAGATTTAATTTTTTTTAATTTTAAGAGTTTAAAAAGAATTATATATATCAAAAAAAGCTATATATAATATTAGGTTTTATTTAAATTTTAAAATTAATTAAACATCTTTTCACACAATCCATCAAATTAAAACCACATAGTCCTATCTCTCATGTAAGATCTCCTCTCGATTTATATTTTAAAAACTGAAAAACTAAACATCAATAAAAACATCTAATGCTACCCTAATTATTTTGATAAATATTTTGTGGAAAGCGGTTTCCCATTATATCGAGTTAGTTATAATTACTATAATTTATTTGTAAAATGTAAAGTTGTTGGTTATGAACGAGAAACTCTAATTTCATTATAAGTATAAAAAATGTTAAGAACTAATCTTTCCTATTAGTAAATTTCATAACAAGTTTGCAATTTTTTTAACTTTTTAATCCTTAAATACCTTAAATATAATAGTACATTTGTGACAAAATCACAAACATAAATTCACTTATCTTAGATAAATTAGAAATTATGTTTATAGAGTTTGATTAACAATAAATAATTTTTGCAAATCTTTTAGAGTTTTTGCAAAACAATTGTATAACTAAATACTAAAGCATTTATTTTTTGTTTAAAATTTTATTTAAATGATTGAATCAGAATTAATTCAAATAAAGGAGAACGAGTTGAGCAAATATTTAAGAAACCTTTTTAACTCTTTTCCTACTATCATTTTCTTATAATTAACATAATAATAAAACTACTTTTATAGATAAAGCTGTTAATTTGTAAAAATTCTTTGATGGTCTTATTCTCTTTATTTCGTTTCGATCAACAATTAACTTAATTCTGCATTTTACTGTCAAAACAATATATGGAAGATTCACGATGTGTTCGTACAATTTCAGTAATTTTCCAAATAAAACCAGTAGCCCTTCAATAACTATCAGAACCTTACATTTTTTGTCTATTCCTATGAATAGTTTCAGTAATTTTCCAAATAAAAGTTTGAATACCGGTAGCCATTCAATAACTATTCGAAATTCGTAAACTAGTATTCACCTATATAATACAACTACATAAAGTGTTTATTACTGCTTTGTGTTTTTTTAATATTCATAAGCATTGTCATCTGTTATCACTTTATAGCCAAATATTTAATTCAAAAATGTGATTAATAACTGAAAAAAGTATTTACACATTTTTTTTATTTATAATATTTTCACTCTAAATACGATATATTTAAATTGGACCTCAAAAGTATTAGTCCAAGTAGTTGAACTGAAGTGAAAATTTTTTAATTATTTTGACAAGAATTAAAGTTGCAGGTATTTGTTGGGAACTTAGCAAAAATAAATTTTGTTTATTATGAAAATATAATTTCTTCAAAGAATATTTATAAATAGTCAATTTATAGTTT
>JAQIXJ010004162.1:0-11278 GCA_034700185.1 Phthiracarus laevigatus | reverse complement strand
TTAAAGTTCGCAGTGAGATTCGGAGAACCTTTATAAAACATTTTTAACTTTGCATTTAAATGTAATTTTAGCGAAATCTTATTTTTTAAATTAAACTATATTTTTATTATATTATTTATTAATTATTTCCGCAATCACAATAGTTTTATAGAGGTTTGGATGCATAGGCTAAGATTCCAGATATGAGGTTCGGGTTTTGTGTTCCGAGTTAAGAATCTCTAGACGAGATTATAGTTAAGAGACTGTGGAACCAAAGCCTAATTCGTTTCTAGTTTAGCGTGGAAACGCTATTTGAGTACGATTTATATAGTTTCTTTTGCATTTAATTATTTTAAAATAAATTGAATTTGGTTTTATTTGAAACCTTTATACTTAGATTTTAAATAAATAAATAAATATAAAAGCATGTTTTATTCCGCGCATTTGCTTTATCAAATAAAATTCTATGCAAATCTATATATTTAATTTGTTGCATCCGTTTTTTGTGCAGATATGTTGCCCAAACGGTAATACCTAGGGAAAAATATTTAGCCCATAAAGATAAATTTTGGGATATGACTGAGGGACTTTGCAAAAAGAGTGAAATGAAGAAAAATAATTTCAGGAGAGGTTTAGGTGTGATTATGGTATGGGAAATACAATTCCATACAATTTTTTCCCAATTTGCTCAAAAAAATGTGCTCAAGTTTGATATTCACATTAAATATAGCTAAACCTAATATTAACCAATACAAAATCGAGTTTTAACATACAAAGATTTACAAATAGATTTATGATAAAAATTCTATATTTTTAGTTTTCTTAATTTAAAAATTTTCTCAGGTTTTGCCGTAATTTCAAGTTTAATACTAATTTGTTGCGATACCCACTGTCTGTTCCTTAAAATCTACGGGAAATTTTTACCTGCATTCACTAATTTATGGTAAATTAATTGGCAATGATAAATAGCTGTTTTGATTTTTGTTGCGTCTGTAAATTTATTTTTCACAAAAATAGACTTTAAAATTAGGCTGAATAAGGTTAAAAATGCAATTTGCTCTTATTTGAACACTTATTAGTAGGCCATCCACCCATCAAATTCTTGTTTCGGATCTCATCAAATAAAAATGTTTCCTATTAATGACTTATTTGTCATCATTGGGGTCAAGATCTATCTTTTTGGAGTAACAATTTAGGGGATCTTATAACAACGCGCGTTATATGACAATTTGTGACTAATTGTTAAGAAAACAAGGCTTTCCTAAAAATTCATAAAATTATGTATAAATAATTTCTTGCCATAATGAACACCACGCGCATATTAAGTATTTATTTTAATTAAGTCACTCGCCATACATTTAGTATATTTACTAAAATAGTAATTATGAATTTTTTCAATCAGATAAATTTTAATTACCAATACTGACAATTTTCTAATCGAAAAATCAAATTGAAAATAACTTTTTCCGCATTAAATCTAACGATTCTGCTTAACACACTTGGGATTATTCCCTCGTAAAGTTCATAACATATTCCGCAATAAATTACAATTCTGTTGCTAATTACTATTCTCTAATAAAAATTTTAAGCAACAATGTCTTTTAAAAATAATGCGGTAACAATACGGGCCAATAAAAATACAACGACCTATTATTTTACTAGTCACTGATATAATCACTGAATATAATTTTTTTTTAGTAAAACAGATATCGAAAGCGAAAGATTTAGTATTGTTAAGTGCGGAACGGGTACTCGTGCGAGAACACTCGAGATACTCTATATAATGTTTTCTTCTCGTCTTTCGTTACTCAACATGTATTACGATAACATAATGAATAATAATTACCTAAAAGTCTCGACTTAAATACTAAAAATCATCTATAAGATATTAATCATAAAAGTTTAATGATGACTATAGGCTAAGTTTCTAATATTTGTGTGTAATTAGCATGAACTGGGATGCATATAAATCGTTTCAAGATTATACTATATCATTATTAATAATGCGTTAGAGTTTAGAATATTTTGAGATATTTGAGTATTAATGAGAATAAAAATAGTTCGTTTATTGAGTTAAATATCAATTCTAAACCCAATGTTATTAATAGAGAGTCAAAATAATAGCATTTATAGCATACAAAAATAGCGCTATTAATAGCATTTATAAATGACCAAAATAGCACTTAAAAATAGCATTTATAATTTTTTAAAAACTACTAAAGTTAAAATATAATGTCTTTTCTTCAAATTAACATTTTTCTAAATGTCTCTTAGTTCATTTTATAATGAAGTTTAAAAAGTAAGTTATTAGAAATTTTTGGTAGCATTGAAAAAAATTTTTGGACGAGTGGTAACTAAAAATTAATCAGATTTAAACGACAATATTTCGATTTCGAGGAAAATAGCATTTATTAGCATTTATAGCTTTTATAGCATTTATCATTAAAAGTAGCATTTAATAGCATTTATAAATGGAGCTAAAACGACTCCAAACTATGTAGTTCGTGCAAATATAATAATTATATGCTTATAACTTATGAAATAAAAAAGTAGCAAATGCTATCTTTTTTACTCTCTAATAATCATTTAGCCTAACAAATATAATTAGATTGCTACTGATAGTTGTTGAAAGTATTTTTAACTTCCAACAAAATTTATAGCTAATCCTTATTTTTAGTGACTTGCACTAAACGCCTAAAAGCTTATAATGCCCGCAATTAAATTTATTTTATTTGTAATTACTTAGCTAATATAAGAATTTTTGCATTTTTATTTATGAATTTTTTCGCACGATTTTTGTGCGTAGAAGGCTGAAAAAATTCCATTAACAAAACTTTTATGTGTTTTCCTACATGTAATTACACCCAAAACCAATTTTAAAATAATCATAACATGGATTTTTTTTTTGGATATTACAATGCCTTAAATGTTTTAATTTAATTGCACTAACGAACAAAATTAAAATTTCTTCAATTTGTGTTAAAATCTGGTATAATTAATCTTAAATAAATAAATGCTAATTTAATAATTAGCTTCAGTAATCTTTATTTTTATTAGAAGTAACTGTAGAGTTTTCTTAAATCGTATGTATTTTTTTGTCATAGATATAAAGTGTCCATACATTATTGTTGATGACGATATCAATTTGAGAATAAGTAATCATAATAGAAGCTATGGGTCTCGAGTGTATTTTGCGTGTACAGAAGGCTATAGACTAATCGGATTAGAGTCGAAAACCTGTGCAAACAGCTCTTGGAGTGATGCCATTCCGCACTGCGAACGTATGCTTTTATAACATTAGTAATTTTATTTGTAATCATTCAATTTTTGTGTATTGATTAAACTCCGGAGTATTAAGTGCTTTAAGGGTAAAATAAGGGTTTAGAGGGGAATAATTGATACTAATAAAGCTAAATTTTAATTTTTAAACTTTTCTTCTAATGATTTAATCATTTTATTTATGATATTTATTAGTTTTCTTTATTCTTACCAAATTTTTTTGATAATAAATTTCAAAACAACTTAAATCTATAAATTTATTATATTGTAAGTCTAAAATGATGTAAGATTTAGTTCACATTTCCTATTATTAAGCTGGAGATGCGAACAAAATTTTAATTAAACTTTAAAAGCGGATTTACGCTGCTTACATCTAATATACTTTAATTTAATTTTAAATTTCAAGGCATTTTATAATATTTTCTTAAGTGACCGCAATATTATGTTAAATATTCAAACTAATTACTTTTAATATTGTATTATCGATAACATGTAGTGATCCTTAGGGATAGAGATTTCCAGGTAATTCCCGATTTTATTCTTTTATAACATTATCGGGAGATTAATATAGTAAATTATATTAAATATAACCATTTAGTTAAGTGGTTTTATTTTCCCGATTTTTCCCGGTTTTGGTAGATTTGGAAAAATGTCCCGGATTTGTATATTATTTCATAAAAGTTCCCGTTTTCACTATATTTAACAAGAAATTTCTAAATATAGAACAAAAGCCTTCTTTAAAATTTACTATATTGATCTAAAGTAGGAAATTAGAACGTTAATTGTTATATTTCTGGGAATATTGTTTCAAAAGTACCAAATTTCTAATATTGAACGCTTACTTAAGACAGTTTTACAAATTTTGCTCCAATTGTATCAGTAGAAATCGAACGTTCTTTTTCACAGTATAAAATTTTATTGAAAGAAAATAGACAGCGTTTTTCTGAAGAAAATTTAAAAATGTTTCATAATATTCAGTTCAACTCGTTTTTGTAAATTATTTTTATTTGTTAGAAATAAAAATAAATTTTAGTTCCCGAATCCATTCCCGCTTTTAATACATTTTGGTTCCCGATTCCCGACCGTTTTGACCTGTTTTTAGTCCCGGAAATCTCTTTCCCTAGTGATCAGGTTTGGATGAAATACACGCGCAATTATCAAAAGTGGTAATTTGTCGCGTTATGTTCAACTGCTCACATCCGGCATAACACAGGCTGTAATACTGGATGTTACTTGTGCCGCAATTCGGGTTGTTTTGATATTCAGTGCACGAACATTGACTATTGCACGATGATATCAAATTGGCTTTGTATGTGTGCGACGAGTTCTCGTAGAATGTTTTGAGACCCGCAAACCGCATGTTCGGACAATTAATATCGAATGACATTGTGAACGCGAATGAAGTAATTGCCACTGCAATACATAAATTTAGTATTGAGTTAAACTTCGTATCGAACTTCTTGACAATAAAGCTGCCTAAGAAGTTTCCTCCATCCGCGGCTGCCAACGCCACGATTCCCACCATAAGTGTCGCAGTGCTGGCAGTCATACTGAATTGTTTTAAAGTAAATTTTGGCGCGAATGCCGACACTCCGGCAATCATTAAGCTATCACTAGAAACAGCGAGACATAGGAGCATAAACAGCTCATTTTTAACTATTATTTTGAGACACAAAGAGTCGAAAATTGAAACTTAACGTTTATTTTAAGCGTGAAAGCGAATAATTAGTAATACAGATGCGTTCGTTAAGCGAACGAATACGTTATGATCACGAAACAACGAATGATTATTTAAACAAAGCGAGCGTTACTTATATATGCGAGAAAAGGCGGGCTAAACTCCTATTATTACGTTCTCTAGCGTTTAATCTCCCCCACCGAAAAATCGCGTCCAATTTTTGTTACGATTTTGCGTTTTTAATATGTGATCGATGTGGTATCTATCATTACCGAAATTTTACGATATTTTGCACGGAGACATAAAATCGGGCGAAAACTTATTTTTCGAGTGTAGATTGTCGGGAATTCGACACCTCACATTAGCGCGAATTTAATTTTCGGATTTTGTGTTCGGTTTCATCAAACATAATTTCCTTGCCACTCGGACCGTATGTGTACTCTTAACAGGCGTTATTGCGTGTGGCTTAACGTTAATAGCCGAAATTACTGGCGTACTAAAGTTTATTCCGCATATATGTGGCGGATTTGGCGATTTGACGATTTGACAGACGTTATAGGTTCTTAATTCGGTTATGTTTTTATCTCGAGTTGGCAACTAGTGTTAAGCGGAAACTGTAAGAATTGTTTTGGCGACTTCGTAATGGTTATTTTCAATGTGTTTGCGAGTTTTAAGTGATGGTGCAACAACTATTCGCGTTTAATTACTATAGCGAACTTGCATTACGCCGTAATTTACGATTGGATTGAGTATTACGTTAAGATCAATTTCGTTTTGTTTTGAGATGGGCTCGTCAATGGCTATGTGATGTGGGACTTGATGTGAAACCGCCTGTATAAGTTCGACATCTTGTTAAGCTATTGCGTCAGACAAGTTGAGTATTTGCGGAACAGATGGCGTAGATGTGGCGTGATTTACGTGTTTCTATGTCGTTAACGTTTTCGTTGAGCAGGAAAACTTGTTAGCGATAGCGTTGACCGTAATAGCGATATTTGTGTTATGAGATGTATCAGCGTTACGTATTGTTAACTGCGTGTTTACGTTATGATAGCATTGTCGATGCCAACGATATTCGATGAGTTCCACGTCCTGACAATAGCGACATGGCTCAATTGGTTGAGAATCTGACTTCCGGTTATTGAATCGGGCGACTTTCCAGTTGGCGCCATCTCGAGCAATGTATGAATGCTGAGAGTCGAAAACCTCTGATTTGGTCCGATCACGAGTTGAGCTATTCATTGCATTATTTTTCTTGAATCGTTTTGACTTAGTTTCTTCGATAAACAAAGCTGTAGCTAATCATTTGTCGATTGATTCGGTTGACACTGCTGCTAGTAATATGCGATAAGTTTCTCGCCTTCCATCGGTGATGAGTGCGTTTTGGTTGATTTCACTGATTCCCGCCAAATCCAATAGTCGTCGTTTCTCTTTATAAAAGTTTAGAACGGTTTATTTGAATAATAGCCTACGCCTTATAGCCACAACCAATAGATCGACGGTTATACTCCCAAAACGTTGAATCATTAGTCGCTTACATTCGTTCCATGTTAACGTGCCATTTCGTGGTAATACGTCGCGTGCGAGCCAAATGATTATTTCCCCAGTGACATTGGGTATGAGTGCTATGAGTTGGTCTTTGTCGGAACTGCCAATCATGACTTATTAGAAAAGATCGAGCCATGCGTCGACTTTAGTGGTCGATTCGTTTCCCGAGTATTTCTCACTTAAGTTTCCCGATGATCTCACTGAGAGACGAGTTTTCTGTGATGAATGAAGAGTTGAATCGACTCTCATTGGAGTAATGAGCTTTACAGCTAACCAGTTAACACTTCAAGGTCTCACATGAGGGTCCAAATAACTCGCTTTAATAAGAAAATAGTTATGAAAGGTTTTATTAGAAACCTGTATATAAAGCGTAAATAATAAATAAATAATATTTATTATCAAGCGGAAAAGCGCTCGAAGTTTTGAAAGGCACGTGAATAGGTACAGTGACCTCTGACGTCACCCTCCCCCATCTAAGCTTCCATCGTCTAGATGTGAACGTTCGCGGTTATATTTTTATTATTTATAAATATTTTTAGAGTCCGAAAAAGTAGTTTTACCCTAAAAGGTAGTTTATACCTGTAGAGACTTAATAACTTGAAAGAGTTTTTACACTTTTTCTTCTTTCTTGATCGTTAAAGCCGTAACGCACTGCCTTTAGTCATGACGAATTTTATAATTGGCACATCTTTGCACCTTTTGAATGTCCAGATTTTAACAGAGAGAATGCTGTACTATTGTTGATCGTACTAATAGTTAATAACTGTAAAACTTTTATTAAGTGTTTTTCACATAAATTATGACTCATGAACAGTAGATTAGAAGCACATTAGCTGAACGAAGCTTTGAAATGGTCGACGTTGTCGTATATTTCTTCGCACTTCTCTAACTTTAGGCATCTTAACTGCTTCTCTTACATCTGAATTTTCTAATAAATTGTTTGGCGGTATTTTGTTTGTAGCTCCCAGCTGAGGCGTGTTCGAAATAATTTCTTCATTGTCGTGCGTTATCACTTCTGTTTGGGTGTTCGTTTCCATTGTTGGTTGTTTTCTAAGAAAGCTGATTCAGCTTCTTCGATGGTGTTCAGAAGATTACTCCGATTCTGGTCGTTCTTATTCCAACCACACTGCACTAAAACAATTTTTTTTAAGTTATATGACCCCCATGTGAGATGCATGTATAGTAGTTTCATGCGTAACACGTTAACGACGTCTGTTCGATACGGGTTTTTCTTGGATAACACAAATTTAGTGTTGCGTGACGTCTGTCGTAGAATAATGATGTGACAGCGCGATCCTTATTATATTTCTACACGTCGAATTGAAAACTCTTTCGATGTTTGTTAAAAAAATTCAACAGCTGACCACGTTGTATAAGCGTAAGATTGAAACGCTTTTCAGGTTCGGGTTCCGTTGAGTAGTTTGTGTCGTCGGGGAGGGATTTTACTCGTTATTTGCAACGTTGTTCAAATAAGGTTTCAAGAATGAAAAAGTAAAGCCGCGTGATTAACCATTAACACGTATTGGTCTTCTTTTTGTCTTGTCTACATTTTGTCGGTTTGACTGGTTCTTCTTTTTTAAGGGGTATCACTATGTCTTCAGCTTTAAGTTGTTGAACTTTTATTGTTTTGTGGTATTATTGTTAAAACTTTTTCTAATGCAGTCGTGATAATGGATCGGGTTTCCCTCGGATTTTCTGTCTGGATTAACGTGGTTATTAGGTTACACTACCTTTCCTCGTTTTTCCTAACTGGTTGAAACGGTTGCGCCCTATTTCCTTTCGATCCTTGTTCTCACTCACCTGTGAGGTGTTTATGTGGTGGTTGCTGGTTCCGCTCTCGGGAAATAAAACGCTCACTCCAGTGTATGAGGAGTTTTGTCGGCTAGCGGTAGACAACATTACCGATAATTGGTTCAATTAGTTTGCATCTGACATAGCGTTTTCCATTACCGGTTCGGGTTTTACTGTTTCTCGAATGATCCGTATAATGCTATCTTTTCTTCCATTATGTCTGAAACCGGTTGTTACCTTCGGAAACGGTTATATAATTGTCGATTAGCAGTGATAGCCTATTGATTAAAAGGTTTCGTACACTCTCTCAAGTAATGTCCGGCTTCATCGCAATTGTAGCATATGAGCACTGCCCGTTAGAAATTTGGTTTTGGAAATGTCATGTTTATACCTGTTGAGTTAGCGATGGTGCTGCCTGTTGGACATTTGGTGACATCCGTTTTGTCCACCTTGGTTCGTATTCGTTTTTCATCACGTTGTTGTTAATTCACGTTATCATAACGGAATAATACTCGGTGACCAATGTGATAATCATCAATTGCTGCAATTCCATACTGTTCATCAGCAGTGAGAACTTCACGAATAAACGCTAGCTTTTCTGCTGAAAACTAGCATCACTAACCTGTACGCACTCATCCTATCAAATTAAGAGGCTACACTTTCGTCGGATTGTTGTTTAGTAGCAGATATTCCTCGTATAAGCCTGAAATGTCCCTCTTTTAAGCCCCAAGATTCGTTTTAGTCACGTAAGAACAGTGACCAAGTGGATGTGGTGTTTCCATAGTTCGCTTGGAACGAACTCTTCATCTGAGAGTCTAAGCTGTTATAGACACAATTGGCTTTATCGGCATCAGTCCATCCATTAAGGATTACGGATTTCTTGAAAACTCTTAGCCAATCACGTACGCCTCGTAGATTAGCGTTGAATACGCGTCGCGTGGCGATACATTTCACGTCGCTTGACTTCGCTGGAATGGGTATCGGTGGCTGATTACTCTATCAAAGAATTCGTTCGTCAATTACGTTTCATATGGCTTGCCTCAAGAATTTAATGAAGTGGTAGGTTTTCC
Organism: Phthiracarus laevigatus; assembly: GCA_034700185.1. NCBI lineage: Eukaryota > Metazoa > Arthropoda > Arachnida > Sarcoptiformes > Phthiracaridae > Phthiracarus > Phthiracarus laevigatus. Next base: position 1,936 of record JAQIXJ010004162.1, on the reverse strand, counting down.
TTCCATCTCCTGCGGGATTTCTTAACGGGTGTTGTTGTGTTCTTCTTTTTCTTGGAACCACATTTCCATGTTCGTATTCCTCGTTTTAATCATTATGTGAAACAGCCTCGAAAGCGGTGGCTGTTTTTGATGGACTAATTCTCGCAACACGGTCTGCATCTCAGTAATAGCTGTTCGATGTTCTCGTATCTCGTTCAAGTGTTGACTAACCCTCAAATATCCTGTAATAGATTCGCGTTGGTTGCATATGTCGCTGCATAGCTGTTGCTATACTTAGTTCGATGTTTTTTCGGTGCATTATTCATTTCCGCCTTTGTAGTTAATGGCGTTACGGTTCTGTGGACCTGAGCTGGTGTGCACCGGACAGGTGCACATCCTGGTTGATTGTTTGCACTTAGTTTAGACATAAAATCTTCCAACACATTAAAATTGTTCACCCCTACCTGAAGTTGAATGGTTGGTGACGAAGTAGGTGCGGGATAAGACCCTGAAGTGGTCATTTGTCGTTTCACCTATAGGTTCCTCACTGACCGCTTCATCAGTTGAACTCATATTAATCAATTTGATAGATTAAATACGTTTCATGTCACTGTACTGAAGATATATAATAAAACTTGTTATTATATGACACTACACAGTTATCCCTGGCACTATAGTTCACTAAAACGGACGACTGTCAAGCTGTTGTGTTGAAGAGCTGCTGGAGGAGCGTTTGTGTTCGCTGAGTCCGCCGGTTGTATGTCGTCGCAGGTCATTAACATCGGTTGAAAATATCCACTTGTCGAAGCTGATAGTCGACATCGGTTGTTAAAATCTTAGGGTCGTGCAGATCAACACTAATACCGGAAATTACTGCCACAGCTCACGTGAACCCTAACATCGCAGGACTACACATACGAATGCAAGGATTTTCCTCCGCGTTGGTGACTTGCCGCTTTTAGGCGACTTCGAGAAGTTGCCTTTTTTAGCATATTTTCTTCCTTTGTCTCCAATCCACTGTGACCGACCCTTATTTCTCTCTTGGTCTCTGATCCAGCTTTGCCTGCCTAAGCCTTCCTCAGCTCCCTTAGCTAACTCCTCCCGAGCAGGAAAGGATTATAAGGCTCAAATCCTACTAGCGGGACGCCAACTGTAATGGAGCGAGCCGACACGTGCAGAACGTGTCCTCACGCTTCACGGGCTGGATTAGGACTTAATTTGACCTCGTATTATTTATTCAAGGAATGACAAATCTTTTTGATTTAAATAAATGAGTTTTATTGTGCGCTAAAAATAATTTATATACTGCGTATAAAGAACGTTGATCGCGCCACTATTTGATCCAATCAGAGTGTAAGAACAAATTAACTCATTAACTCTGATGAAAAGTTGACTCGACTCTCATGGGAGTAATGAGCTTTACAGCTAACCTGTAAACACTTCAAGGTCTCACATGAGGGTCCATATAACTCGCTATAATAAGAAAATAGTTATGATAGGTTTTATTGGAAACCTGTATATAATTCGTAAGTAATAATTAAATAATATTTATTATCAAACGGAAAAGCGCTCTAAGTTTTGAAAGGCACGTGAATAGGTGTGGTGACCTCTGACGTTATCTCAGATCTAACATTTCAGACAAAGAGATTGAGAGACTTAGACACAGAGATGTATAGCGAGAGATCATGAAATTTTTCTCTATATTCAAATAATCGGGAACCACATATACTTTGAGAGATGGATTTATGGTAAAAACGCGACTTTTGCTCAAACATTGTTATACCAGAACTATTAACTATAAATTAAAATCCTAAATATATAACAAAAATATATAAATAAATTAACATTTATTTAGCAAATGTATTAATAAATTGTCGGTAATTAGTTCAATAAACTTTAATTTGATCCAAATTTTTTCCCTGCGTTTTATGATTTAACGCTACGATTATGCTTTCGC
>JAQIXJ010004161.1:0-11279 GCA_034700185.1 Phthiracarus laevigatus | reverse complement strand
AACAATTATTGTATAACCTTATTACTGATTTTAATAAAATAATCAATTATAATAAATAAAGTTTAAGTAATTAACTAGTTGTAATTCACTTCGTTGCGTTGTCATTTCGTGATTCCCTGTGTGTGCGAGTTGAGAGATAGCTGGACACGCGAAGCGCTTATCCGAGCGTTTCAAATTGGTGCGTCGACCGGGAAAGGAAAGTTCAGCTTATCGGTGTTGTTGGCAGCGACTCAACGCATCATCTCTTCTCTGGTGAAGGTCGGATCGCGGAAAAAGGAGCGACGCATTTAAGGAAAGTTGAAAAGAATTTTATTTTATTTGTGGTTTTTGAAGATAAAAACCAGTGCTTGCAAGCATTATGATATATTAAATTGGAATAAAGACGGTATATTTTGAAGTTAACTAACTTTTATGTAACTTAGATTGCTTGAGAGCGATATAGTTTCGTAATTTAAAGTTAGTTGAACATTTACGTTAATCGTTGATTAAGAGTGTTTTGTGACTGTTTTGCGTCGTAGCGAAACAGTATCGAAGCCATAAAAGACAATAAAACAATTGTGTTTTCATAATTTAAATAAGTTTGTTAAACTTGAAGAATTTAACTGCATTTTATGTAACTCAGATTGCTTGCGAGCGATACAGTTTCAATTTTTTAAGCTCATTTAGTATACTGTTGTATACTAATTTATTATTTTGTTACATTTGTGTCTGATATAGCGATTTAGTGAAACAGCATCGAGTGAAACAAATATATAGTATATTTTACGTTTATCACAACTTTAAATTACAAGTAAGTAATTAGTTGTTGCTAAAAAAAACCAGAAGTAATTCCTTAAAAGGATTAACTCTATAATAGTGTTAATAACCTCAGAAAAGTAACACTATAAGCTAATTCTGGATATTCGCCAACAAGCTTTACGCTTGTTTTCTCCCAAACTTAAAAGTCATATTTTTGTTCCAAAAGAAATGGCTTTAAATGCGGATGAAGTCCGCAATATAGTATCTGACGTCGTTAGAAGTTCGTTGTCTTCTAATAGTGTTTTACGATTAGAACCGTTTACTGGGAGGGACAATAGGGAACTTAAAAAATGGCTGAAAGAATATGAATATCATGCGGAGAGTAAGTCTTGGGATGACGTTACTAAAATGAGAAAATTTCACACTTATTTGAGAGACTATAGTCTACTGTGGTACGACCAACGTGTTAAAAGAGCGGGAGCAGCAGCTCCAGCAACTTGGAACGATCTAAAGGCGTTAATAACCGATGACTTATTATCTACCGATCATCGCAGTTATTTACAGTCGGAACTTCGCAGGCGTAAGCAGATGCCAGGTGAACGCGTGTATAACTATATTTTAGCAAAGCGCGATCTTTGCTATGAGTTGAATAGTGCAATGACCGATGACGACGTAATTGAACATTTATATAATGGCATGAACTCTGAAATCGCAAAAATGCTTAGAGCTCACGCACCGTAAACAGTAATAGATCTTGTAAACAGAGCTAAACAAATTGAGAGAGGCATAGACGAATCTGAGTATTTAGAACCTATAAATAATTATAAATCAAAGGGAAACGAAGAAATGAAAGAACTTATACACGGACTAAAAGATATGGTCAAAGAAATTAGTAAGCAAGGCCAAAACAATAGAAACTCAAACAATAACAGACAACAATCTTTTAACCGACAAGATTTTAGAGAAACGAATCGTAGAGGTTTTAATAACTTTTCACAAGAGAGGCCATTTAACTTTAATATGCAAAATAAACGTCCGTTTATTAACTATAATAATCAACGAAATTATAATGGATTTAATAACAACCGCCAGGATTATCGAAATCATCCTCAATCTAGACCGTATGATCAAAGAGGTAACTACAGATCAAACCCAAGCAGTCGAGAAAGTTCTGTTGAGAGGACAAATTCAACTAATGATCAGAGAAAGGTTCGATTCAATTTAAATGAGAATTTATCTAATACACGTACAACAGATGGTCGAAGTAAATGCTTTCTATGCGGTGACGTTGGACATCATGCGCGCAACTGTCATCACGGAAATAACATAAAATCCAATGAAAATAATCGATTCAAAAATAACTTTGTCAGTAATAATGCAGCATTATGCAATGCAGCATCTCCTTCGGAAATAACACCAAGGGTTGATAATTACAACAACAGATTAATGTTTATTGAAATAAAAATAAATAACATTCCGATTAAGGCATTAATAGACACGGGATCAGAAAATTCAATGATTGCCGACAATCTAGCGGAGGACTTAGGACTTGTCATCAGACCTTACGATGGACAACAAATAAATGGTGTCAATTCACTTCCTGTTCCAATTGCTGGGACTGTTAAAATGAATGTCTTAATCTTTGACGACAAAAACCGAAAGTTAATACCCCTCAAAGCTATAGCCGTCAAAAATTTTCATTTGAAAGTTCTATTAGGCTACGACTTTAATCTTGCTTCACAATCAGTAATCGACATATCAAAAAACTTAATCAAGTTTTCATCTTTCGCTGCAGAAAATATAACCGTTAAGTTCGAAAAACCTAATCAACTTTCAAACTTACACGCTTTTGAAAACGTTTGCATACCTCCTCAAGGTTTGAAGATAATTAAATGCACCCCGAGTAACAATAGATTGAACAAGTCATCTAATTTAACGATAATGTCCAACAATACTACATTAGGACGCAAAAAGTTATTCATTAAAGAACAGGATATGCAATTAGAAGACGGTTACGCTAACATACCTGTAGTTAATCTTTCAAAGGATGAGGTTAAAGTATCTGCTGGCTCTGTAATCGGTGATTTTAAGTCACCCATTTCTTGCAACATGGCATTTACATCAGAGCAGCCAAACAAAAATGCACACTTGTTGTTAGCCAAATTTAAGTTTAATCTCATAAAAGATATAACTAATGAAGATGTAGCGGAGATGTCAAAATTAATTAATGATTTATGCATTTATTGCTCCTCAATTAAACATAAAAGTAGCGTTTGTGTTATAGCTCCTTCGGGTATGACCCTTGCTAGCGCATGTAGACAGATGTGTATTATCGATAAACTATTCAGAGACTTTTGCATAACTAATGATAAAGTGGCAGAATTTAATGATTCACCATACACTTACGATAAAATTAGGGAAGAGGAATTTAACAACTATTCCTGGAAACAAGAAATGAATTCTGATAATAACATTGTGTTTAATTATACATATGATGGTGCATCACAATTTTCGCTTCCAAATAATTACAAAGAAATGGAAAAATATTACTTTGCATGCCCGAAAAATGTTATGCAGGAAATTTTGAGCAGTAGCATAAATCTTACTGCCAAGGAAAAGTTTTGCGAATTATTACGAAAAACTCAATCATTATCAAATAATATTTTAAACGTGTTTCCTTTTTTTGACAAATTAAGAAGATGCTGCAATGAATTGATAATGGGAGATTATAATTTTTGAAATTCGATATTTAGGGTAATTTTTGAAAATCTAGAATTTATAAAATAATTTATCAATTCGCTAAAATTTATAGAATTTTATAAGACCATAATAATAATTTATTGACATGGATAAATAGAAATAATATCAGACATTACAATGTTTTGTTTGTCTTCAAGAGATTATAATATTATTATTTCGTGAAAAAGAGTCTTTTAATAAATTTGATGAAACGGGAGATACCATAAGAACCTTAACAAAAAGATTCCCTAAACTATCAAATAATTGTAAAACATTTCATACAATTGGCAATAAAATGTTGAAACAAATGTCAGTCAATAACGAACAATTATAAAAAAAATTTGAATATAGATCAATAATTTGACGTAAATATTTCTCAAATTGCCGACCTTATCGATTAATCTAAGTTTATAATGTCAGCTAAAGATCCAAAGCTTTAATTATTTGATGGAACAGATAACAATATAAGCCTTATGAAATGGTTACAAAAATATGAATTAGATTTCATTGATAAAGAAGTCAAAATGAAAGAAATTAATTTGTTAAAATCATTTAGTTGTATAGCAATATCATACAATGCATTAAAATTTTCGAATAAACTGTTAGCAAAACTGCAAATAACTAGTTATGAAGTCAAGAAAGCATACACTAATCGATTTGATACTTAAATAATTTCTCCATTAGTCAGCACGAGTTCTCAAACAATCAAGAAGTGGTCACAACAAATTACAAGATTTTACAAACTTTACATTCCTTACGTATAAAATCGAGGTTTGAAAAGCACTGAACATGTTCAATATTTTAATGTAATTCTTTCAAATCAGTAAATACATTTGAAATTTAATAAATTGAACTTCTTAAATAATTAAAATATTAAAATAATAAAATAAAATGAGAGTTAATATTTTTTAATGAAAAAAACTGAATAACGAGTTTATACTTATCTCTTTTACTAAATAATTAATTTACTAATTAACGAAATAACTAATTATAGATTTTACTATATGACGAATATATTAATTAAAGAAATTATTATATATAGAAGTTTACTAATAAACGAATTAACTAATTACAATTTTGTAAGTCTAAGTATCATACTGTTTCAAAACTACTCAATCCAAAAAGTTTTAAATAGTTATCTGTAAAATTATTTATCTATAAGAATGATAGGTTAATCTTCGCATCTCACATTCATGAAACAAATCGTCGAATAGTGCTCAACAACTACTTCCGGCTCACTTCCGGTTTGCTCTAATATGTTATGCCTTTGCCTTTAAGAAAAAATTATGAAACAGTCACTAATTAAAACTTATCACGTCCACTATTGCTTAAAAATATTTTAAAATATCTATAAGAACCATAAACATTTGGTATTATGTAAAATCTTAAATACAATAAAAATAAAATCTAATAAGTTTATTATTTTTTGATTGAACCAAAAAACAAAACTAAAATAAATATTCTAATTTTTAAACATTGCAATTAAATTTAAGATATTTATTTGAATTATGAAATATTTAAAACTGTATATTTTTAGACAATTTTCATTTTACATTTAGTATTAAAGTTTAATTTATTTAAACTGGTTATGTATTTAAAATTGTATAAAATCAAAAAAAATTTGATTTTGTTTTTGTTTATTTTATATTTTAGTTCTTTCGATTTAGTTTTTAAATCTATTTCAGAAATTTATTTTAATTTAAATTTCAATCAGATCTCTTGTTTTATCTTAACGTAAAAAAATTAATTGTACTTTCTATTTTAATTTTTTTAAAGGCAATAATTTTAAATTTATTTTAATTTGGTTTTTTAAAAAATCACATTTTTGTAAAATTAATAAATATTAAATCGTCAAAGTTATTATAATTCTTTATATTGTAAATAATACAATTAATTATATTAATTAAATAAAATTAAAAAAAACAAAATTACCATTTTATGAAGTTATAACGATGTGAGCGTCGTTGAAATGAAATTTACAATGAAATGATTATGAAATTTGTTTATGAAAGTAATGGGAATATTTATAAATGTTATTTATGAAACTAATGAATGATATTAACTAATATTGTATTTTGAAAAAAGTATAATAATTAAATTATGTCATTGTTGACAATAAAAGATTGAGATGATTTGCATATGGATAGCATCCCAGGCTTCCTAATAAAATATCCAACTCTTCCATTGTATTGTAATTCTTTTTGAGGTGACTAGTCTTTTAAAGTAATAAAATATTTTTAAGGAAATGTGCCGTTATTTTCACTTATTTATTAGAAGTGCCGAGTAGGTACAAAGCGAGCGGTGGCGTGTCAATTAGACGCGTTACCAGAAGGCTCGCGGAGCGAGAAAGTAGAGCGACTGTCTATATAAAGGTCTCTCGATTAGAGACCGGGTGGTTTCACAGGTGCGGGTAGACAGACTGCTGTGAGTCTCCGACCCGTCAGAACAGACCGTTGTCAGAGATAGCAGGTGTCCCCTAATACCCCGGGATCAAGGGGTTGCGTAAGCAACAATCCCCTGGGATTTGCGATGGTACTTTAATCGGCGCTTGCATTATTGAAAATTCCATATATTGTATTTGAAGAAAACGAATGGCAATTATAATAATTAAACTAACAAATAGAAGTAATAATAAATTTTAATTGCCAAAGCTAAAAGAATTTTATTTTATCTTAAAATAAAAAATACTTAATCTAATCCAGACACTTGATTAATTATTTAAACATTATTTAATAACAAATAAAAAATATTATCTGACTTTGTAAATTTGTCATCTATATGGATTTGACAATGTCTGTCCGTCTGTGTAAACCCTTATTTAAAAGATTTTGAAATTTACTCTAATAAATGGATTTTAGCTTTTTCTTATTTTAATAAAGGGATTTTCACCTATTTCTAATGCTAATTTAAGGGTTTTGCTAATTACTTTAATAAAAAGACTTTACCAAGTTTTTTTGTTAATAAAATGATTGTCACATTTTTTTTATGCTAATTAAGAGATATTATTAGTGAAAAATAGGCAAAATTTCTTCAAAATAGGCAAGAATCTGATAAAATTAGCCAAAATTTGGGTAAAAATTGAGTGGCGTAGGCCGTTTTTCTTTAAAAATAACAAAATGCCAGCTCAATATAGCGAAAAACACCAAAATAATGACCATAATATACAAATTTATGCAAAAATTAACCAAAATTAAGACTAAAAATTGAGTGGCATTTGCTGGTTTTCGCCATAAAAATAGTGAAAATTACAGTAAAACTCGCCAAAATGAGTATTATTAAGCTAAAATGAAATAATTTTGATTAATAATAAAAGGAACATATGGCGCTTTTTACTGTAAATATGGATTTTAAATTTCAAAAAGGTCGCAAAATCTAATTATAAATCCAATAGGGGAAAGTCGGTAAAAATATCAAAATCTAAAGTGGCATATGCCACTAATAAGCGATAGTTAAGTGATTTGCTTTTGATTTCATCTGCTTTTAACATAATGTATAACTTATCATCGAAATTATAAAATAATGGGAGCGAGCGAACGAAAAGAAGAAGGGACGATATACTATCTAAAATTTCAACAGCAAAGTCAGATATTATGACCGTATCGATCTAGTTTTACATTATATATAATTTAATGTACATTTATTGAGTTTCTTTCGGTTTTCGCTGGACATACAAAGATTTTTCTCATTGGAATTATTGTTTTAAATGCATTATGAAGAGCTAAGATATTGAAGAAATTTTGACACGAGAGAGTACGACTATCCTATATAGCGTCAAAAGTAAAATTTTCGTTTTTCGATATGTTTTTCGCTATAAAGGCATTATGTTGTAAATTGCTTAGCCCAGATGGTTGGAACATGTGGAAATGAACGACGTGAAGCCGGTATAAAATTGGGAGGAAAATGAAGCTAGACGATACTTTGTCAGCATTTTTTGTGTGTAATATTTTTGTGGAATTATTTGTTTAACGTTTCACCCTAACTATTATTTAATTCATTCGTTTTTTAACTTTTTTAGTCACTCTACTAATTAATTAATGGAAAAACATTTCATCTATAACAATTTATATGATCTATTTTACAAAAATATGAGAGTAGACTTTCTTTTATTTTGTATTCTTAGGTAATTTTAATAAGTTTCATACAAATGCATTTAATGTTAAAATAGAATTTTTGTGATTTAACCTATTTTTCAATTTAAATAAGCATTTGAAATCTTAGTTTATTGAAATTTCTAATATGAACTGTAAAATGTATTATTATTTAATTTAATAAAATATAAAGTTTGACAAACATCAATTATCATACGTCGTAAGAGAATTGCTTACATTTTTGAAATTAAAAAATACATGTATTGTAACTCAAGCCATTTAACAATATAGATTGTTCATTTAATGTTTTCTGTTAATCATGAAAATATTTTTAAATAGGTTAATCCATATATAAAATGTTTTGAATCAAGATATTTTAATGTTTAGATAAATAAACTCTTAAAATTTTAAAAAATGTTTAAATGTTTAGTTAGTTTAAAAATAAAATTTCAAAAAGGTTAACCAACAATATAATGTTTTTTGTCGTAAAGGGAATGCAGTTATTTATAATTCACATGTCTATTTAATTAAAAAAAACTTTTAATCAAACTAAATAATAAGCTAAATAATTAATTTTAGTTAGTAAACTAGTTTTTGAAACCCGCTACGCGGATTAAAATTTAGTTCGATCAAACAATCAGTAATAACCAGTTTTTGCCTTAAAGCCCGTATTTATTTTAGTTTTGTTAATATAACCATAACATAATGTTTCATTGTTGAATCTCAAATGTAATAGAAATAACGAATGCTCTTTGTTAGTTAAACATTGTTAGGTAATAAACGGAATAATATTAACACATTTATAACTGTAAATTCGCTCACAACAATAAGCAATAATCATTTTATTGCTGTTACAGCCCGTACAACGTTTTAAATCGTTAATAGGCTTTTTATGTATAATGTTTAATTTCGAAATTTGAAAATGTTTGAAAGTGTATTATTTTACTGTTGATTATCACCATTTGCTTTTCTCGTGCTATTAAACAATGTTCTATAACGGTTAAAAGTTTTTTTATTGTTAGTTAACTTTCTTAAAATTAGTTGATTTCATAAACGTTTTATAAATTATAGGAGAATTAATAAATACTATAAAAACTCAAATTTATTAACAACTGTCTGTTTAGATAAAAATTAAATTATATAGCTGGTTTAGAATTGATTTTATTGTATAATTGGATTCATGCTAACTATACGATAATTTTTTTGATAATTAATAGAATGACGTTTCACTATAAAATATGATTTATGGATAAATTTAGATTTATAGATCATTTTTTATATAAAATTTGAGCTAATATTTTTGACAATGTCTGTCTGTCTGTCTGTCCGTTTCCGTCCGTGTGTTAACAAACATCCTATGTTATAGAGACCAAGAAATGTGACCAGAGAATGATAATTTAATGTCATCAGATGATTTTTTATATATATTATATTATTTATTATAAGAATATACTGAATAAATCAAATGGAATAAAATAATTTCTTAAAAATTGAAGATTTTATTAAAATAACTTAAACATTAAAAGTTATTAGTCACAAAATGGTTAACAACTTGTTTCAGAATTTTTTGATTAAATGATAGAGAAACGACTTGACATTATTTAATTAAACGTACACATAAATAACAAAATAATAGCATTTAATAACTAGGGCTTTGAAAATCGTTAGAAAAATGTGTACTAAACCGTTTAGTAATCCATTGATCAAAAGGCTTAAAATGGTTTAATAAATCGTTTGAAAAAAATTTAAATTCTAGTTACAAAAATTAGTATAAAGGACTATCGTGTAATACTTTATGTTAGCTAGTGATTGAAAATTAAGTTCCATTACCGTGGAATGGCAGTGGAATTGGAGATCAGCTCCGGTAATGGCACGGTAATGGAATTAAAATAATTTTGTTTTCCGGTAATGGAACGGTAACGATTTTTTTTGCTCGTGGTAATGGAACGGTAGTGGTTTATGGTCTAATTTCATAATCAAATTTTATAAGAAAATTTAAGTAATGTATTTATAAAATAAATAACAACGATTTCTCTCGCAGTTTTTATTAATAATTTTTTAAAACAATAAATAATCAGTATTTTTTCGACTTTAATATACAACTAATCACGAAAAAAATTTGATCCAAATTGACTCGTGAGTTGCTTGTAGGGCTAAAATTTTTGAATGGTGGAACGGTAATGAGTGGAATGGTAGTGGAGTAGAAAAAACTCACGGTAATGGTACGGTAATGGAATGAAAAATATTTTGTTTACCGGTAATGGAATGGCAGTAGAAATTTTGAGTGCGGTAATGGAACTGTAGTGGATTGGAAAAATTAAATATTATCAATCACTAATACATAATCTAAAATAAATTACTTTAAAAGTTGGTCAAAATAAATGAGTATACTTGAGTTAAAGATTTCTTCATCGGTAATGGTCATTCATCAAACGATTAAGTTTAGTGTTCAAAATTTTTTGATGGTTAAAAGTTAAAAGTTAAGGCATTTCTTTTTCTTTTAACTTTTGTGCATCACTATAAGCGAATGAATAAACTTAAAGGAAAGAAGACGGAATGACTAGAAACTTTAAATGCATAGAACTGTAATAACCATTTTGGAAAAATATTACAAACCTATAATATTTGCGTTGAATTATAAATCTGTAAAAGAAATTAACTTTAAAATTATTGCATTACTTGCAGATATTTACTTAGATTATAGTAACTAACGAATAGTGAAAACTAGTGATACACGATTAAATAATTACAACTAGAAAAATAAGGCTCACACTTTCATTTAAATTTATAGAAAATATGCATGTTTTACGAAAAAAACGGTCGATTTCCATTGTTTTAACCCCATGGGTATATATATATAATATGTTAAAATTATCAAAAATGAGCGCTTTTTAAGGATTTGAGAGGGGGTCTGAGCCCATGGGGTTAAAACGATAGAAATCGACTTTAAATAACCAAAATTATATCAAAATAGGCAAATAATTGGCAAAAATAAGATTAAAACTTTAGTGGCATTAATCCCGACTGCGTTAAGCTCATTCATTCTCATATTCTGCTGTATCTTTGTTACGTAATAACTGTGGTCTCCGCGATCTCTGGTTTGGAGCGCCTATAAAATAACTAAAATTAGATTATAAAGTGCAAGATATTATATGTGTACGGATCTTGTTTATAATATGCAATAATTAAATTTAATCACTTTCTAACTAATTATTTAATAACTCGTTAAAAGTGGGGTTTCCGAAAAATTTATGCAATTAATTTATTTTTGCTAAAAAACGATTTTTCAAAACACATTAATGATAACTTAATCAAACAATTGAATAACAATCTGTTATAACTATAATAACAAAATAATTATTCGAAAATTAAAAGCACTTACATATTGAGAAAGTACTAACGCAAAACAGGAAAATTAAATAAGAAAAAAGTTAGATTTTAATACATAGTTTAGTTAAACAGATAGCAGTACTATTTAACTATTTATTAGTTTATCTAATTTGTTGTTAATGGCAACAAAATAGATAATTATTGGTTTCTTATAAACGGACATTTTTGTATATTAAATTGATTTTAAATATTGTTATAAAGTTTTAACGGCTTATAAACATGTGTTCAGTAATAAAGTATACCAGAGATAGTTTTGATAGATTTGGCGATGATTTAAGTGAAGTAATATTAAGTTATTTATCAATCAGTGATTGTTTTCGATTG
>JAQIXJ010004160.1:0-11280 GCA_034700185.1 Phthiracarus laevigatus | reverse complement strand
TCATTTAAATTTTTTACATCTTTCTTCATTTGTTTACCATCTTCTAAATCATTTGGCGTTAACTTTTCAACTAAACTGTCATAAAAGCACACATTTTGTTCGTTATACTCCAATAAAGTTTCATTGTCAGCATCGAGATAATCGTTATTATATTCATCGCTTTTAATAATAGTAAATATTTTTATCAACACAAGTGTGCACCAAATTTGTTTATGATATTCCATTTGTACAAAATAAACTTTTTATTGCAGAATTATTTATAAATGTAATTTATAATCTTTTATTATAAATCTGTAATGGTTTAATAAAGCTCAATAATAAGCATTATGTTTTTGACTATTTTGAATTCATCATAAACATCAATGTCTATTTAAACTTTTCACTAAATCAATTTATTTAAACTTAAGGAAAAATATATAAACTATTGTATTTCATAAAAATTCAACAACAAAATTGTATATTCAATATCCTTATGCATATATAACTATTTTTGTTAATTCAAAAATTTAAATTTTATTACAACTCAATTATTTTAAAAGAATTGAAAAAATTAATATTAAGGTTCTCAGAACAAAAAAAATGGAAAACTGCTTTATAAATGTGTTTGGATAAAATTATTTGTCTTTTTATTTTAATTTTATCATAAACTATAATTATTTAAGGGAAAAGTTATTATCCTTATTATATATTAATCGCTTCATATTTCTCTCTCTCTCTCTCTCTCTCTCCTCCTCTCCGTCACGTTCTTCTATAATACTATAATTAGCTATTTTTACGAACGTTACCTAACAATATCTGAAACTTTTAACCTATTTTTGTATTGCACGAAGAGTGAAACGCAATAATAAAACAAAATAACAGAAATTAAAATTATTTAAACGAGAATATAAACAATATAATATGTGATACGGGCATAAAAATATTATTTTCACGCGGTTTCTAACTAGTAATTATTAAAACAATGAAATCTTAACCACTCATTAAGTTTTCTTGAGGTGCTAACTCCAATGTTAGACGAAATTAAGTAAAACTTGTATTTTTCATTTATTTAATACCTTATACGAACAAACAATGTTTATGGCAAAATATTGGATGGTTTATCGATTTAATCGCAGAGATTTATCGTATGGAATTTGATGCCATACATTTCTCTATTATAATATTCAGACCCGTTATTTTCCGATGACATCAAATCAAATAAATAAAATAAAGGCCGTTCAATTTATAACATAAAATATATAAGCTCAGTCTAACAGAACAGTAAAATCTGCGGGTATATCTTCTAACTATAATAATTAAATTGAAAATTTATATTGAAAAATTTTAACTACTTTATTAATTTAATCAAACTGAATAGACAAATAGTTAAGTTTTTATGCTTTGGCTTTATTTGAAAAACAATTTGTTTCATACCCACTGTCTGATTTATTTTTATTCGTTTTACTTGTATATCAAGTATTTTTAAGATAGAAAATAAGTATATATTTCGGCCAGGACTCTGGTCCTTATCAATAATTAATTAATATTTTTTGGATGCAGCGTGTGAACTGTTTTAAACTTACCAGAGGGTCAATCACAGTAGAAATTTATTTTTAAAAACTTATGCTACAGTTAAGCAATAAGTTAATACAGCTGTATTAGAAACTAATAAATATTAAGTAAAATGAAAAAAAATTGGATTTATAATATGTTGAGTTTAAGAATTTGAGTGGAAAATTTAAAAATACATAGTAAGAAAAATTAAGATTTGACGTAAACCAAAGACGAATAAGTTATTTAGCGTTAACATTGTTTGCTTATGGATCATACGGCAACCAATACCCGATAATGATTTGAATATTTATTTGGAAAATGTTGCGCTTCCAGTAGTCAATGAGAATTAGTAGTGGTGGTGGTTTGTAAACGAATTACAATGTTAGTAATTATTGTTCTAATAAATTTTCTTTCGTCAATTAGAATTGCATTTACTTTTACGAATCTTTTTGTTGCGGTGGCAGTATTTCAACGTAACTTGGAATTTGCTCGTATTGCGGACGAATATCATCATAATTTTCCTCGATATTTAAATAATCGTAATTAATAGGGTCATACTCGTGGAACTGTTGGTCGTACCGATTTTCATGCGAATCCGCTCTTTCAGTACGTTGTTTGCGTCTTTTGAAATGAATCACAGCAAACACAATAACAACGATAGTAATCGATACGATGGCAAACGAAACGATTCCGAATATCAGTAAACTGCTATCGTTTGTTTTATTGGAGTGTTTTGTACCCTAAAAAATTCATTATAGGAAATTCTGTTAATTAATTAAAACTATTGATTCAATATTTACTTCAACGCAATAACCCTTTTCCCAGTGTTGCAACTGATGGCACAGTTTTGAGCAGCAAATCCCTAGCGAACCATCACTTTTGCAATCATTGTTATCGTCTATACACTGAACGAAGTTAAATTAAACTGACTAAAACATTTTTCAACATAAAGTTTCTATAATAATTAGACAAATTAAATATTGAAATTATAATCGTAAAGCAGCCAATAGTAAACCGTTATAATCTGGATGGCCATGGTAATTAAATATACACTTTTGAATAACTGGGTAAGCGTTAATATCCCTGATGCAGGCGGTGCCAGATACGTTTACGCGAAATACACTACTAAAACGACTACGCAACTGCTTATGTTTACGTATAATACCATGCGCTCTCAGTCGCGTATGCATATCGCATCGCCGGCAAGTTCCACCTTTACTTTAATCACTGGCGTGATCCAGACGCTCGCGTTTAGCTATTGACTGTTATAAATTATAAATGACTCATAATGATTTGGTTTCATTTTTGGCCCTGTATTAGCCTATTTTTAATATATCTTACAGCATATTTTTAGCCCCAATTACACATTTACAAACCCACTACAATTATAACTTAAATATAAAATTATAAAAATAAGATTAAAATTAAAATCTAACACGTATTTGAGGCGTAGAACGATTTGAGCAAAACCCAATAATTTGCGGGTTTGTTTGTATACAAATTCCCGAACAGCAATAACCCAGAGAACCATCAGATTTGCATGAAGCAAAAGATTCTATGCATCCTTCAGCAGCCTAAAAGTTTTTTTTGTGAAATTAAATATAGCAAAAATATACAATATAGTAAAAATGATATATAATTGTTTGATTGATTTATAATTTTATAATTAATTATCTTTTGAAAATAAAATTTGTCATTTTGGGGATTTTATTAATTTTTGTCGTTTGACGGACATCAGGGCACAAATTTTTTGTGCTTACAAAGTTTCCTACAAACAATCATGTTAGTAGAATTATGTAAATTTGTACTGGAAATCGTGCTTAATAAAATGATTAAATTAATGAAAATTTTTAGATCTTTATTAATTTATCGTCTTTCTTTTTAGAAAGTAAAATGTAACTTACATCCTCAAAATTTTAGTGTGTTATGGGGTTTGTGTCTAAAAATTAACAAAGATAGTGGTTTCTATACATTATATTTTACTTCACGCGTTCACTTAATTTATAGCTAAATCGTATATTTAATCCATAGATCTAATTAAACATCCTGCTTACGTGATCTTTAAATTGATACAAAATAAAATCCAAGGAAAAAACATTGCCAGAAAACCTACATATCCTAAATGCCTACAATTTACTGAACAACAATCGCCATCAAAATTACATTAGAGATCATTGTCTAAACACTAGATTAAAAATACATTATAATTCTCATTATAAATGTAGTTAATTAATAATAATAAAGTAATGATAAAACTAGATTTATAAACTCGAACAGATCTGGAAATAAACACGTCTAATTCAGCCTACTTTATTCAGTTAACTGATTGATCAAATTAATTAATAGAAAGATAATCTGATATTTTTATTTTAATAGAATTTTTTGCCTTTACATTTGTTTTAGAAAAGTTCAAATCGACACAATCCATTTCCGATACCAACAGTCTTAGTAAAAACAAAATTAAATACACTTGACACAGCATTTTTAATTAATTTTATTATAAACTAAAAATTAAAAAATTAGTCATTTTTAATACAATGCATTTATTTCATTACACAATTTATAATTGTAAAATATTTAATGTTTACTATTTTTGCTAAAATCAGTCAACGTTATTAGCAAAATAATTGAATCATTTCCCGGAAAAAATCTTAGTGAATGGTTCGACGGAAGAGTTTTGAAAACTGTGAACTGGAAAAGATTTACAAACAACTAGACTGAGCTCATTTTCCAGATAGTAGTAAATAATAGAGAACGATAAACAGTTAAAAATTTGAGAATCAAATGCAGATACATAATTATTATTTTTAATTTTGCAAGTGCACAATAATTTTCAAAAATAAGTAGTGAATGGTTATGTTTTTATTGTTTCAGATAAATAATAAACGTTCCCAAATATAGTTTCGAATAATTACCAGTTCGTGTGAGGCGTTGAATGGGTTCCAAAAAATGTTACGCGCTTCCTAAGTAATAGTAATAAATCCGATGTGTTTATAGAGAATGAAGTAAATTGTAAGTTGTGATGACATTCAAAATTTGTCGATATTATTAATGTTAATGACTCATTCAAGGAAAGCTTTTTTATGTTTAACAAAAATGAATAATACTTATTTTAGTGAAAACACCTTTTATTCATTTTTGAAAATTATGCAAAGTTAAAATTTAATACATTATTAAATAATATTTCCATTGCTTAATATAAATGAAAACTAGAACGAACATTATAAAGTGCTCACTTTGATAAATATATATTTAAAGTGATTAGTTGTGTGCATTAGTTTAGTTAATTAGAAATTAACTGCATTCACAATTTGACAAAAGAACTTATTATATTTTTGCTTAAAATTATTGAAAAACAATGAGAAAATCAAAATGAATCAAAATATAAAAAAAGTCTACATCCACACACACATAAAGGTGAAATGTCAAATCCAATAACTGACTTTTACAAAGTGAGCTAAAAATATGTACAAAAATGTTTCCTATTGTACTAAAATACCTTTTTTGATAAAAGTATTAAAAAATGAAAAAATTAAGAAAAATCTAAAAAAATGAAAAAATTAAGAAAAATCTAAAAAAAATCAAAAAAAGTCTACAGATAAACACACGCACACGGACATGTCAAATCAAATGAGCTACAAATTTAAATTAAAAATTTCACTTTGAAATGAGATGTATTTTATTGAATCAAAAATAACTTAATGATAATTCGAACATTACAGTCTACTCTACCCATATATCAGCGATCGGAAAATTATGTTGGATAAACATAGTCATTGATTTGTAATTGAATAACAAGTATAAGCAGTGTAATTGATAGAACAATAACCTGAAAAAATAAATCATTCTTGTTATTATGAAATCACTGATTTATATTAATTATGTCGCTTATTATGCTTACGTTGAAATAATTTCGATATGTAACCGAAAAGATACCGAAACACGTAAATCCAATAAATGGTCCGTTATTTCTTTCGATTGTTACCATTAAATGTAGCTTTTGTTGCAATGAAAATCGAATCAGATTTAAAGAGTTTAGTGATTGATATGATTTACGACTCTATTAGGTTTTATTAAATATGATTAATAAAATATATATGACATTATTTTACAAAAGGTTACAAATATCATAAGTAAAGCCCGGAAAATATTTTATTTTTTAAGTTAACATATTGATTATTTTATTGATGTAAAAGTTATATTTTTGAATATATGTTTACTTAAGACAACTCAAATAATGATTTATAAGAAGTTAATTTTACTAGTTTTTATTTATTTTTAATTAATAACTAAAGAAAAGCATATATTTTGTTTCATTTACAAAAATATTGGATATAAAAATATTTTTTAAGCCAAAATAATGAATATAATATTTTAATAAAAATGGTTATAATATTTATTTATATTTAGAAGTTTTCAATCAGCTTTGATAAAAACTTGCTTTTGGGATAAATGAGAATAAAATTTTAAATAGTACTAAAACTCAAAAATTTTTGAAGAAAGGTATAAAAATGGTAGACTATCATAAACTAATCGAATTTAATAACAATTTCCCTAAAACAGTAAAATAATTAGAAAATATTTATTATTTCTTTATGTCCAAATATTTATTTATTATGATTTATAAAGTATGCAAAACAACTTGTTTTTAATAGTAATACCCCGAAAATAATTCTTAGAGCATTAGCTCTAACCGATAAAAAAATTATATCTTTTCCGTGCTTTAATCATAAGAAATAAATTTACCCAATAGTGTACTTGCGATGCAGACAACGACACAATTGTTACGTAGAGAAAGCAAGTAATTGTTATAAAAACGCACGCATAAAGTAATGGACGCAACATATTAGCGGAGAATAAGCAAATATAAACTTGAAACACCACCACCGGTAACATTAGCCCGAAATTAGTGCCAATAAATAATTTCCAAAATTTATCGCAATTGTACGTCATTTTACTTATTTTGTCGTGAATTCGCGTCAAATGAGTTAATTGCCTATAATCCTTATTTTTCTCCATTAAATTGATGTTTTCATGAAACTTTTGAAATCGTAAAGTGGTGTAATAACATATTTGGTGAAACAGAATTAAACACGATTGAAGTGTTTGCTGGCCGTGATATATCCATAATGTCATAATCAAAGACCACGTCATAGACAACAGAGAGTATCTGTGCTGATGTGGCCAAAGGTTATTGAAAGCCCATGACAAACATGGCGGACAGGAGAATAAACTTCCCAAAACTACGAATCGAAACATTTTAAGAGTTAGTCTAACTCTTCGACGAAATTTGAAAGCCATTTCTATATCGAAATTGTTTTTAGAAAATAATTTTACGTTTCTGTTGTTACAGAAATGGTATATTTTTAACCAATTCTTCATAAGTTTAGTTCTGCAGTAATACACGAAAACTGTGGCAATGGTTGCAGCAGTAGTGGTCCACAGCGCGAAAATAATTTCCAATAAAACTCTCGATCCACCAAAAAAACCGCAAACATCCCCCAAATAAATAATTACAACTGAATCGATAGAGAAGAATGGTGTGAACCAAAACTTGATTGACATCGTCCATAAGAACGTTAGCAACAGAATCTGACGTAAAACACTTTTCATATAACGAGGTTTTCCATGATTATATTTTTTGCTCTGTTTTTTTGATGGCCTAATTAATCCCCACGCAATCAAATATGATTCAATGTTTAGTGTACTATCTTTGGTAAACTTTTTTACCATTTTGCTATGTAAAAACGTATGACAGACAATACGTTTTAATTTTTAAAGTTAATGTACAATTAAAAATTATGAGTTTTGCTGACGAGAAAATTTTATATCCCTTGGTTCACAGCGATCATATATCATGTGTTAATAAATTTTTATTTATTAATGGAAAAATTCTGTATCATAAAAATAGTCGTGATTCAAACGATTTTACATTGTTATTTCTCATATCATTCCAGTGCCAATGAATGATGTTTGCATTTATTGTTTGATGTACTTTAAATGATTTTATATAATTTAATATAACGTTTAAAATAAGTAAGTAATAAAATTAATTAATTAACGTAGTTTGCACAAAATTAAAAAAAAACTATTTCAAGTATCTCAAAGAGTATTGTTAAATATAAATGCAAAATTCAAAATAAGAAAGTTAAGCAATAATTCTTAAAATTAAAAATACAATTAAATTTTTCTGTTATTCTGAAAATAAAGTTTACTTTTTAAAGTGATTAATTAGTCTAAATAATAAAGTAGGTCATTATCGATTGCAGAAATAATAATATTTAAAAATGCAAATCAATTCTTAAAGTGATTAACAAATTAATTTAATCATATATGATTAAAATTTTTCTATGTAATTATTCTGTTTAACTCAAGTATATTTCAAAATTGTATGAGTATGAAAATAAAAACTGCTCGCATAAATGAAAATTGGTATTAAAAAATATTTATATTTTATAGAATTACGTATTCTAATAGTGACACAAGCGATAGCATTTTAAAGGATTACACTGTAAGGATTAAAAGACATTAACAGTTATCGACAACATTACGTGAAAAAGAAAAATATAATATATAAATTAAAAATTTTAACTTCAAACAACTTTTATCGCAAATATTTGCTATTTTTATTTTTTTACCTGATACTGAAGTATTTATGATTCGCTCTTAACATTATTAAAATTAAGATAAAAGGCGTAAAAAGTGTTATATTAAATAAGAAAATTATAAAATGTTTTGAAAATATTTTTTATTGGAATCATACAAACATTTTCGTATAAAATGTAAAATAATAACAAAATAAAACATCCTTCTTAACCTCTATATTGATTTATCGTTTGAGGCCAATAATCGCTCTGATCGAGCATTGTTTTTTCGCTGATCCAATCTAAAAATTTATTCACTTTCACGTAAACGCCGGGAATTCCCGGTTTACCGCATTCGATGCCCCATCTGTTTTACAATACAAGCGTCAGCAAAAATATTATGATAAATTAACGAAGTTTGCGCAGTTTGCAATCAATTTGTACTTACGAAACAAGTCCAGATAAAGCGTACGTCCCATCTTTACGATAACATACCTAAGAACATAATTTGATTAATAAGATCATAGATATTATAGATTTATTTTAACTTTAATTTCTTATTACTTAACATTTAGATGATTTATTTAAAAAAATTTAATTTAATTTAGTCTGAGAGTAAATAATTTTTATTTCTAGAAAACATAAGGTTCATTGAAAGAGTGATAATTAACTAATAATAGCAAAATAAGTTAAATAAAGATAAAATGGTCACAACTCACCAAAGGTCCGCCGCCATCACCTTTGCACGCGTCAACCCCAGCCTCACCGCCAGCGCAAATGAAACTATCGTGCAACCTATTGATATGATTTTATTCACGCATGCATTTAATTAATATAAGTTTTTAATTAATTTGAAAAAGTGTACCTGAAACGCTGTCCAAGACGAGTGGTGCGAAGAGCAGACTGACATTTTAGATAACTCATCACATCCAAACTCACTTCTTTAAGAATATTTGAATAAGTTCCGCCTTCTATATTATTTAAAAAAAAGGATAATTTTAAAATTTAGAAAAACAAATTCCCAAAACACTTACTAAACGCATTCTTCCCCCAACCCGTGGTCACACACTTTTGTCCGTCAAAATATTCACCCGTTTTAGGCAAACATATGCTCTCAATGTTTGGTTTCCACTCGACAGTACGATCTAGTTTAATAAGCGCAATATCGTTCCAAAGGCTACCGTTTCTGAATGCGGGATGAATGTGAATCGCGGCCGCAGTGTAGTCTTCGTGCGGTAAAAATTCGTTCGTATTTTGTGTGTCCCACTCTCCCAGACGTACTAATAGTTTGTGATGCTGAGCATCACTATAGAAATTATTAGAATCATTAAAGAAAATTGCATTTTATTTGAATAAGGATTGCTTTGCATAAAATTAAAAACTTTATGCTCAAATTTAACGGTTAAAATACAACTTCATTGATTAAGCTGAAAATTCCGATAAAAGTCTAGCATTCATTAAATAAAACCCACGATAAGGAATACTTACACGAAACTGTGGACACAATGCGCTACAGTTATCACGTGCAACTGATCAATTAATACGCCGCCACATTGGAACAAATTAGCGCCGTTTTCATATTTTAGTAGTGCAGCCTATTATCAAATTCATTTATAATCGTTAGTATTATCTACAATTGCGCACAACTATATAGTTACTAATGGTTAATCGGTAACATACCTGCCACGGCCATTCACCAAAATCTGATTCTCCCACATCAGCGGGTGACAAAACACGTTTATTAATGCCGCTCGGATTTCGTACACCGCAGTTATGGATATAAGGCTTTTGAGTGGACACCGTTTCGGGATCACTGCAGCAAACGTGAAACGTACCGCAAAACGGCGGTTTATAACTTGATTCCTTTGTGCAATGAAATTTTAAAATTTGTAATGAATTTATTTCGCTTCAATAATTCTTACGAGTGGTATTTCTTGTTTGGGTGGCGTTATTTTTCTGGGATCAATCAGCCCGTCGCCATCCGTTATGATTTTTCCATCCGCGCATTGATAGTATGGCACGCATATGCAACCATTCGCTCCCTTAAACAAAATTGAAAGTTTAACTATTTATAACTAATAGTGGATTTATTTTTTTGGATAATCATATCATACAATGCTTTCATCTGTGACACCATCGCTACCACCGCCACCGCCGTAATCATCTTCATAATCCGATTTTGAGTTTGAATCGGAATTATCATTATTATTATTATTATCGCTTGAAATCACTTTATCTTTATTCGCATCAGAATTGGTGCCATAATTCGATGGTAATGGAGGAACACCGGCGTCCTCAACATTTTTATTCTCTTCGCCGCTTGGATACGGTTCTACTATAGTCGGATCGTTTCTCTTCTGAGGCCTAGCATTAGAGCCATAACTTCTGCCATAAATCTCGCGATATCTTTGAAGGTTAACGTCGAATATAGCGAAACCAAAAATAATAGCGCTTATTAAAAACAATCGTAAGGTTGTTGTCATTTGTCAGTCGAATGGAAAACTATTGTTAATGAAAAAAACTTTACTAAAAACGTTGAATTTACAGGCACTTTTACGTATACGTTCGCGAAAGTTGCAAAACGAGAATAAAAGTAGAAGAAAATTGACTTTATATTTGAAAATACGTCAAATATTGCAATTTGTTTCAAGGCTTGCCTAACACATCACATAATCTATTATATAACGTGTAATTTATTCGTATAACTATAGTGTAGAATTTTTGAATTTCCCGAGAAATTTTTTTTTTTGATGAATAATTATTAAATCTGTACTGTATGTGTTCATTGTAAACGAGTAAATGCCTTGGGCTTTGTGTCGAAAAATTACGCGTTTTCGAAGTAATGCTAACGCAAAACATATTTCTTTTTTTATATTTCTTACGCATAATTAGTGTTAAAAGTAAGTTTTTTAAGATAATATTTCAGTAGTGAGAGATAATATTAAATGAGTAATTACTTTTGTTTATTTATGATAATAAAAACTTTCATATGTTTTAAAAATAATTATTTTAACGGATTGATACCAAAAGTCGCCAAAAGGTCATTCAATAAGAAATACCGATATCATCATAAACTTATAACATTTATCATGACCTGAATCACATTATATGGATTTTCCGGAATTGCTTAATTAAATGGAATACTTTTCTATTTACATAAATA
>JAQIXJ010004159.1:0-11280 GCA_034700185.1 Phthiracarus laevigatus | reverse complement strand
AAAATAATTCTCAGTCTGGAAAATAATGATTTAAATAGTATAAGCAATGATGTTTTCGGACCATTTCTCTCTAATGGTCTAAACGAGCTTTATTTGGATAACAATAATTTCAACTGCGATTGCAGTTTTGAATGGTTATTATCAAAATCAATTGAACCGAGAGTTTTCGGTGTGCAGTGCATTAACCGGGAAAAAAATCTGTTTAAACTGAACGCTTCTGAAATGTGTCCGGAAGTGGTATCAACTACAAATATAGTCACAACAGTCACAGTTACAACTACACCAACACTTGATCCTACAGCAGCAGAAGCTACAACAACATATACTACATATATGGCAACACCAATGTTACCCCTTACAAAAATATATGCCACAACTAATACACATTTAATGCAAGAAATAACAAAACAAACAACTACAGAAGAAATTCCAGAATCAGAATCGCCAGACGTTTAAATAAACTTTTTAGCTAAATATTTTCAAATTGCCAATAAAATATTAAATCTTATTCCTTAAAACTTTAGCTTTTCATTTAAATATTCATCAAAATCAATATAGCCGATAGTTTTCGCTGTGCACTGCACGAACTTGAAAACTTGTCTGTTTAAACTGTAAGCTTCGTTATGTCGGGAAATGACGGGTTAAAGTATGTCGGGAAATGTTAAAAACTACAAATTTAGTTACAACAAAAGACGATACAACAACACTAACAGAACATACATCAACATGAAAGGCACCTACAACAAAACCTGATAGACTACTTCCGCGATACCTTCGACACTGCCTACAATTAATACTGCTACAACAGATACAGATACTTATACAGTACTAGAAGATTAAATTTAATCAATAGCTAAAAATTTTATGGATTTATTATTAAACACTAAATCTTCATCTTGTATACTCTTTGACATAATATTCTACCTTAGCTATTAATTTTTAAACGCCATTGGCATTTGAAAAAATCAATGTTTGCAGTTTATTTATGCTGTTAGATGTAAAGGGTTTTTGATAATGAACATTTATTTGCCGCGATTAAATGTTTTATAGGTTATCAATCGAACTTATCGTATGGCCAGGAAGCATGAACCTTGTCATAATGTCATAGAGTTATGTTAAATTTTTTTTAACTAATTTTTTCCACGAAACTAAAAGGATTATAAATTTTATTCATTAGAAATAACGGTATTTAGTTTTTTAACCACTTTAACAATAAAAATATTAACAATAAAAAAATTTATTTTATAAATTCACAATAAACAACGTGAAATATATAACAAAAATTAAAAAATGTAACGCAATATTAGCCCAGTTAATAGAAACATTAAGCTTATTTCTATATTATCAATTATTCTTTTGCTTTACTATCCTTGATTAAACATCTTAAAAGTTGTTTAAGTACTTGGTATTGAAAACAATTTTTATCCTCGAACTAATAATTGAGATAACATTTTTTATTTTATCTTGGTAGTTAAATAACATTACGCAAAATAAATAAGTTTGTCATATATCATAAAATTAATATGAAAGAGAAAATAATAGGTTTTTAAAATAAATAATAACTTAAACTAATTATTATCACTTTATTTGATTTATGAAATTACTGCATCAATGTGGACAATAAATAGTATTTTATTTGAAAACACTGTAAATAAATTTAAAACAATTTTTATGAATCTTTATTAATCTAACTATATTTGCGATAATGTATTTAAATTCACAGTAGTGTCAAAACATTTCTTATGAATAATGAAAAAATTATGAAAATTATCCCGAATACGTTTACTGGTGCCAAAAATCTTAAATTAGTTCAAGTGGGTTACAATCATTTATCGACATCGAAGAGAATGCGTTAGATTTTACAGCAAATAATGAAAGTTTTAAAAAAGATAAAATGACGAGTATTAATGATGAGGTTTTTGCAATATTTCTCGAAAATGGTCATATCGAGTTGTATTTTGAAGGTAATAGTTTTATTTGCGACTGCAGTTTTAAATGGTTACTTTAAGAGTCATTCGAATTAAGATTGTTTTCTGTTATCTGTTCTTTAGAAGGAAAAAGTCTTATTAACGTGGATATATCAGTGTTTTGTAAATAAGATAGAAGTTAATAGATTAGTTACTATAAAGCATCTAATTCTATTACTATATATTAATTTCATATAAAAACATTTTCATGAGAATTTTAATGATTAAATTTTAATAATTTTTTTATGCATAAACTATATATTATTAAACTACACGCTAAACTATAGTTGAACAAAAGCGCGCATTAGGACTTATGTGACATCGGGACTCGAGGTCTTTTATTGTTCAGGTTCGAGTCCAATTCTTTAAAAATTTAAAAGCTCCAGGTCCTGGTTCTGTCAAGTTGGGTCCAGGGCCGAACATGTTCAGGTTCGAGTTCCTATAAGTTGTGACTTGGGACTTATATGAAAATGTAAATGAAGTTATAGAATAAGCTTTAATATTAAATACATTCAAAAAATTTTTACCTTGAGCTCAAACACATATGTTTAATGAAAATATATTTGTCATATAAGTATAGATGCTAAACAGGAATTAATTGATGCATAAAAAATGCAATTCTAATAATGGTGTTTACTTAAAGTTAATGTAAATGAGTCCCGAGTCCGGGTTCAAGTTCCTGTGTTTGGTCCGAGTCCTTGAAAAAAATTAAGGTTCAGGTCCCAAAACGACTTTGGAGTCCCAGGTTCAGGTCCGGGTTTTCGTAAGGACCCTAAAGGACCCGGACCTGTTCATCTATACGTTAAACAAATGAAATAACATTGCTTCATTGTTGATTCAGTGTTATGTATGTACAACATTGCTGTTCATCAATTATTCATTTTTTATAACAAATGTTTGGAGCGCGTTAATGCTAAATTTTTGTTGTCCAAAGTTTTTATTATAAAATTAATTTTTTTAATAATTAATTAAAATAAATAACATTTTACTACCGCTATAATGCTTCGAAGAAGTAATTGCTATGGAACACATGTAAAGCTTTATAATAACATATGAAACGGGCACCTGATTTTTAGGTAACCCACGGGCTATTGGCGTTTTCTGTCGGGTTTTGTCTGGCTCTCTTGCCTTAAATTAACAAACTCTATTGGCCGGGTTTTTTAACAAAAACTTAAAAACCCGAAAATTTAAACATTTTTAAAATATATAAAAACTAAAAAAAATAATCATTATTTACAAATAAGCATAAATGATATCTAATTATAACCAAGTTTAATAAATAGAAATTTAAGTAAGAATTTAACATTGTTATTAAAAAAAATTTAATTAAACTCAGACCGCGGTTGTCTTTGAAAAATTAAACTTTTCAGGCTTTTGTCGGGCTCGGATCGGGCTTGGGCGTTTAAATTTTCACAAATTCATAATCTAGTTTGCCCACAATAATTGCCCTATTAGGAAAAAATAAATAATTAAACAAAGGTAACATCACTTAAGATTTATTTAATTTTCTGTGAATACATTAACTTAATTTTGCCATTTTAGAAAGTAAACAAGAACGACATATTCATAGAGAGCTCACTTTCTTATACAGTTTAATCTTATCTAACAATTATTTAAAATCATTTAAATTATATTTAGTCCTCATTTTTCTTAGAGTTCAAAATTAAATAATATAAACTACGTTTAAAGTTGAGTGGACGAGCTAGTGCGGACACCATCACAGACGGACAGACAGACAGAGAGACGGACAGCCAATGTCAAATCCATAAGCTCGCTTATTTTAAAAAAATTGAGGTAAAAAATAAATATTTAATTTTTTAACGTCACTATTAAGCCAATGTTTTACAAATCAAGTACATAATTATTAATATTTTATTTGCAACAATGCACATTATTTGTCACTAATGACAATGTCAACCATGAACAAATTCTCTTAAATAAGTAAAATGAAATTTTCCCTTAAGTTGATATTATATAACTATTTATTACCTTTATGTCATAGAGATTTTTTGAATTATTTAAGTTGTCATTTGTGAACATTTTAAATAAATTTTTCGCGTAAAATGAAAGGTTAGAATTTATATATTTTAATAAATGTTTAATTTTTTAACCACTTTAAGATTTTAGGATAAATATCTTTAAATTATGGTGTTAAATAGATAGAGATAATAAATAATAGTTTTGTAATGAAATTATTTTAATTCAAGGCATGTAAATTTACCTTAGAATTATATAAAAAATTAAAAATTCTACAAAAAAGTCTATTATTTAGTAAATTGATGAATTATCAATAAATAATTTTATGTAATATAAGTGCGTATTTTGCTCAGTAAGATGTATTTATTCCAAGTTATTAACTTTAACATTTATAAAAGGATAATTGGCAACTAAAAATGTTTTAAAAATAAAATGTATAGAATATAATTTTATATGAAAGCTCACATTATCTCAAATTTGTTTGTTATTCTAATTTTTTATTTATGATAGAGAATAAACAAAATTTTTATATGGTTAGGCTTGCAATTCGCAGATTCTTTTTTGAAGCATAAAATAATTACATGCAGTCCTTTTTGATTAATATTTTAATATAATATTAAATAAATCAGATGCAGAATGAAAACGTTTCCAATTAATGAGAATAATTGTGTAATATGTTCCATACAAAGTTTTCGAAATTTAATTTAAGATTTTCTGTTTTTTTATTTATTAGTTAATTTACTAATAGTTGTTTTTGCCAAAATCATACTTATTGGTCAAACTATTAAAGAAATAAATAAATTTTTATCATCAAATAGTGTGTAAAATCAAAATCGAAAAAATGAATGTGTAATTAAAAATAGTTAATTTTAAAAAAAATTCTAAACTAGAATTGTATAGAAAATATAACGTATATACTAGTAATTTATTGTTTAATTTTTTTTATAGTCATTAAACTAATATAGAATCTATTGAACCATGCACTTGTTATCGGGAAACATTAGACGTGCACTGCAGTGGTAATTTCAATGAACTACCGCTTAGCAAACTTAATCCTACAATTTCTTGGGGTACGCTTTATATTCACAACACTAACCTCACCATAATTTGTAATACGTCTTTGGGCGATGCAATATTTGATAAAACTTAAAATCTTAACAATTTTGTGCTTAATAGAGTTGAGTCTAATGCTCTTAAATCAGGGCCTCAAATAACATTATGGTTTGCAAACAATACAGCCATTAGAGACAAAGATATATTCGATTTCGTAAAATTTCTGAAAAATACAGAAAATATTCTTCTTGAAAACAATGGAATAAGTCATGATATGCTATCTTTCATGTTTATCGAAGACAGTGAAGTAAAGTATTTTCGCATAAGTAATAATTCAATTGGCAGAATATTCTCAAATACATTTTGTGGTGCAAATTACTTAGAGTTTGTCCAATTATATCGTAATAAAACCAAACGTTTTGGATTTTAAATATTCGAAAATTTATTACCGTTATTCTTGACAGTAACTACATAACTTCCAAAATTTTGAGTGAAACCACCTTTAATGCTATTGACAGCATTATTAAGATAACCCTCAGCCTTAAAGATAATGACTTAACAAGTCTAAAGATGTTTTTGATCCAATTCTGTCTAATGGTTTAAACGAGCTTTACTTTGATAATAATAATTTCAGTGCGATTGTAGTTTTAAATGGTTATTATCAAAATCAATAGAACCGTGAGTTTTCGATGTTCTCTGCATGAACTGGAAAACGAGTGTGTTTAGATTAAACGCTTCTGAATTGTGTGTGGAAGTTTTAACAACTACAACATTATCTCTAGTTACAACAGTCCATACAACACCAACAACTCATCTAACAAATACATACGCCACAACTCATAAATTAACAGAAGAAACGGCAACACTCATAACAACCACATCAAAAATAGAGATAACTTCAACACAATCCTAAATAATTAGTTATCCACCTCACTAATTTATAGATCCTTGCGTTTGCGATTCAATACAAAATAAATGTTCATTACAGTGGTCATATGAGTTCTAAAACATTGCAAAGTTTACCTGCTGCGCAATTTATCAATCTTATTGTTAATCCCACTTTTTTAACGACAATAAGCAGTACATGGCTTGGGGAATCAAATTGGGATAACATTTATATTAATAATAAACCTAATTTAACACACACTGAAACTAATGCTTTTAAATCTGGACCGACATAGACACTTTGGATTGAAAACAATACAAAACTCAGAAATGAAAATGTTTTGGATGTTATTAAACGATTAGAAAGTGCATAAAATATTTAATTAGAAGGCAATGGTATCAATTATTTAGCTTCTAATATGTTCAACAATAACAGTATTGTCAAAACGATTCGTATGAATAATGAAAAAATTTAGAAAATTAGCCCGAATACGTTTACAACTGCCATAAATCAGAACTAAATTCAAGTTTGTTAAAATCATTTAATCCTTATCGAAGAGAATGCGTTAGACTTAACAGCAAACAATGAAAGTTTAAAAATAGATATAACTGTTTTCTTAAATAATAATAAGCTAACGGATCATAGTTTTAACAGCCAAACATTTAAAATAAGTGACAGCAAAACTAAAATTGAACTGCATTTAGAAAACAATAAATTTACGAAAAATAATGAAAAGATTTTTGCTCCTTTTCTCGCAAATGGTCATAACGAGTTGTATTTTGAAGGAAATTGTTTTATTTGCGACTGCAGTTTTAAATGGTTAATGGAAGACTAAACCAAATATAGAGTATTTTCAGTCATCTGCTCTTTAGAAGGAAAAGTTTAATTGACGGATATTTTAGAGCTATGCAAATAATATAGAATTAAAAAGATCACATATCAACGTAAAACAATAAACTCTATATTATTTAAAAATTAAAACTTTAAATTGTATTCTTTAATTTTTTTATAAAATGATCAAATTTTATATTTTATTATGCATAACTATATATTATTAAATTATATCTAACGCACAAAATAACGTTGATTTATTAATTACCCAATGTTAATCTATAGTTTTATGTAATTTTAATACTAAATTGTTTAAGATTTTATCATTGAGTTTTCTGAAATATATCTAATTAACAGTTTTTTGCAAAAATTTTGTTTATTATAATAAATGATGAGAGAAAGACCATTTTTCCAGAGTTTGAGCTTGAAAATGCTGAGCTTAAGCTCAAAACTAAAAAATTGAGCTGAGCTTCTAAAATAAAATGTAATTTTGAGCTTGAGCTTACTTATTTGTGGATGTAATTGAGCTTGGCTGTGAGCTTAAATGTTACAAAAAAATATTTAAAAATCCTTTTCATAAATTTTACTTACAATAAATCCAAAAATTGCATTTAAGCTTTGGTTTTAAAGTATAACTTTTCAAAAGAAAAAATAGTTAATTGATTTTTG
This sequence comes from Phthiracarus laevigatus, assembly GCA_034700185.1. Classification (NCBI taxonomy): domain Eukaryota; kingdom Metazoa; phylum Arthropoda; class Arachnida; order Sarcoptiformes; family Phthiracaridae; genus Phthiracarus; species Phthiracarus laevigatus. The sequence continues at coordinate 3,897 of JAQIXJ010004159.1, read as the reverse complement.
TGATACAATAACGTAATTAGAAACATTTTATGGTATTGTTTGTCTTTATTAATTAGCTCAATAAGCTCGTTGGGTGAACTTGAGTTTGAGCTTACAAATTTAAGCTCAAAAAATGGTGAGTTTTAAGCTTTCTGATTATATAAAATCTTTTATTTGAGCTTTATACTAAACTTAAGCTGGCTCAAGCTAGCTTGAATGAGCTTGAGCTTTCTCTCATCAATAATCATACTGTGATATAATACACAGTTATTAAGCGATTTTTAATATAAAACATGTCAAAAAATTATTTAATTTTTTTATCTGTTAAGTACAATTTAACCTTATATTTTAAACCTAAAAACATTGCAATAAATAGTTTTTTAACTAAATATTTAATATAATAAAGTGATATAATTTTCAATCTTGAGACTTATCAAAACGATATATACACAATTAATTAATGTAAAATAAGCACATTTAAAAATATATATAGTAATGCCATATAAACATAAATTGATTTATAATTTAACGATAGTTTTTTCAATAGTAATATATTTTATTTTTTTGTGAACTAATAATATTAATACATATTAAGGATATGAATAACTTTAATCAAATAAATAAATTTGTTTTTTTACCAATTAAAAGAATATAAACTTATAGTATGTAAAATTTTAGTTAAAATCTCCTTTGCATTTTTTCTTAAAATTTTAAAATTTTAACCTTCTTAAACTTTTGCTTACAAAAATTTATATTTTGAATTTTTTTTACTTTTCTTCATCTTATTTGGTTTAAACTTTCATAAATTTTTAAATTTATTTCCAAAACACTAACATTGGACAACTAATATTTATTCAAACAAAAACTGGATTTTTAAAAATTATAATTTTTTAAAATTAAATTAAATTAAAAGTATTTTCAAAAACAATTTTTAAAAAAAATTACATAAAATAAGATAAATATAATATTAGAAGCTTTTTATCGAAACTTTTATAGTCTAAATAAAAAAAAACCTTTATAACGGACCTACTGTTCAAGCTCTAAAATGAACTAAAACAGAACTCTAATACTTTCTAAACTTGTTAGTTAAATTAAAACCTGGAACCACATTAAGTGTTGTTGTTATAGTAGTATCATTTGTTGAGGAGAGTGTTTCTAAAGTAGTATCATTTGTTGTGGTGGGTGATTGTGTAGTTATTGTAGCATTTGTGGTGGTGGTGGGTGTTTGTGTAGTTATTGTAGCATTTGTGGTGGTGGTGGGTGTTTCAGTTGTAGTATTTGTGGTTGTGGTGGGTGTTTGTGTAGTTGTTGTAGCATTTGTGGTGGTGGTGGGTGTTTGTGTAGTTATTGTAGCATTTGTGGTGGTGGTGGGTGTTTCAGTTGTTGTTGTAGCATTTGTGGTAGTGGTGGGTGTTTGTGTAGTTGTTGTAGCATTTGTGGTGGTGGTGGGTGTTTCAGTGGTTGTTGTAGCGTTTGTGGTTGTGGTGGGTATTTCAGTAGTTGTAGCGTTTGTGGTGGTGGTGGGTGTTTCCGTGGTTGCTGTAGCGTTTGTGGTTGTAGTGGGTAATTCAGTAGTTGTTGTAGCGTTTGTGGTGGTGGTAGGTGTTTCAGTGGTTGTTGTAGCATTTGTATTAGTTGTGGGTGTTTCAGTGGTTGATGTAGCATTTGTGGTTGTGGTGGGTGTTTGTGTAGTTGTTGTAGCATTTGTGGTTGTGGTTGGTGTTTGTGTAGTTGTTGTAACATTTGTGGTGGTGGTTGGTGTTTGTGTAGTTGTTGTAGCATTTGTGGTGGTGGCTATCGGTGTTGTAGATTGTGCTGTGCACCTCATTTTTAGAGTATCCATAGAGATGTTTTTCTGATCCTCCATACAGTATACATCCATTTTTTTAACACTAGAACTATTAAATTGCAACCATAATTGACAATTGCAAGTAAATCTATTTTCTGAGAAATAGGCTTTGCTATTGTTACTGTCCGGTAAATTCACATCAGCCAAGTTACTAAAACTATTGTGCTCCAGGAAAATATATACTTGAAGGTCTTTTGAATAACTAAAAGCATTTACATCTATTTTTGTTAACAGGTTATCGGTTAACGAAATAGTTTTAAGCTTGTTTGAGTTTACCAAGTCAAATGTGAGCGAATTAATTACGGTTAATTTATTCTTATCGAGAAATATTTCTTGTAACCCCGATAACTTACTAAACGCGTTTATATCTATTCTGTCGATTCGGTTATTCCTAAGAGATATGGTTTTTAAATCCTTATTCGCTTCGGTAAACGTATTATTATCGATATGCGTAATTTTCGTGCTGTCTTCTATAACTATAGATTGCGTTTTCGTTAACATTTTTACCTGCAATAATATATCGTTTTCTATGTTCGAATTATTCCTAACTAACAATGCTTGCGTTGGGCCACCATTCAAGTGAGATAAATCTACTGATTTCAGTTCGCCGTTTCTTTCAATACTCAGCACACCTACGGTCACATTAGTTAGTTTGCTTATACTGTTAGTATTGTTTTGAATGATAATCCAATTAAAGTTGTATGTCTTTTTTAAGTTCGATAGGTTTACATCCTCGACGTTATCGCAAATTAGACGTTCGGACGTTTCATAGCATTTACAATTGCTAAGGTAATCAATAACTGGACACTTAAATGGTGTAGTTTGCGTATTTGTTTGCGCTATATAATAAGCCAAAACCAGTATATTTATTACTAAATAAATAAAATTTAAAAAAATTTAAATTATGTTTTATGCTTTTGCTTTTCTTCAAATTATGATTTATAAAATAAACTAATAGATTTATTGATGAATTTAATATGGTAGCATTATTTAAGTAAATAATTTGGGTTTTTAACAGAATTATATTTACCTTTCATATTTAATTATAAATTAACGAAACTTTTTATGTAAGTTCGACTTATTTTTCTTCTGCAAAATATCGTTACTATTAAACTCATAAATCTATACTTTTCATGCAATAAGGCATTATCTAAAGAGGACACTAATATCTAATCTATTTGTTTTCAATAACAGATGTTTTTCAAACTTTTATATTGGATTAATATTCGATTTAAACGATATTAATACGCAATGGGTTTTATTGACTAATCGTTTTAAGCTAGTAAAATGCACTTTTGATCACTTAAAATCACGTGTGAGATTAATTTAATTGCTAGAAAACTGCTTGATATCTCACTTTATTGTAATAAAGAATTTCCGAGAAAAAGCGTATTCATGTTAGTCAATGTACTTAACTAAACTCCATTAAATTTCTTTATTAAATACACTTTTACATTAATTCCTAAATACTAATGTCTTAAAAATATTTATAAATTGAAAAATTTATAAAAAAATTTAACTAATAATTTACCGCTTATTGGGTAAAATTTAATGATATTCTAGCATTAACTGTACAAAAATTTAGTTAACATTGGTAAAATTTACAAAATATAAAAAAGTAATACTTTCAGCGATTTCACCTTTAATTTGGAGTTTGTAAGTAAATTTAAAGATCAAATGTTCAAAAACAGGGTAAAAACCGAATTTCAGGTTAAATTAAAAAACTATGCTAAAGTTAAAGTGGAGTTTGTTTAGACATATTTTTAGCTCACTTTGAAAAAGGCAGCTATTGGATTTGACATGTCCGTCTGCTTGTCTGTCTGTAGACTTTTTTAGATCACAAAATTAGGCAAAAATGGACCAAAACTGAGTGAAAATATTGTCAAAATTGGCTTAAATAGGGGCAACAAGGCTTAAATTGGGTTAAAAATGACTAAAAATGGAGCAAAAATGGCTTAAATTGGGTCAAAACTGATACAAAATCGGGTGTATATTGGTTAATTTAGGGGCAAATATGAGTAAACTTTGGTGTCACACGTCTTACTAATTATACTAAAACACGTTATGAC
>JAQIXJ010004158.1:0-11280 GCA_034700185.1 Phthiracarus laevigatus | reverse complement strand
TAATGAAATAAAATAATCACGTTTAGAATTCAATTTAATAACAACAAAAGTTAAAGGTTTTAAACTAACAAAAGAAGTAGCAACTCACAAAATAGATGTCAGAAATTGAAATTAAATGTCATATCAGCCAAAATGGAATCTTTATACTTAAAGCAGAAAATTAATGTAAACGAATAAGTTCAAAATTGCAAAACGAGATGTCAAAACTACTAAAATACAGGTCGAGATTACTAAAATGTATAAACAATCGTACTTTATTCCATTGTATTCAAGCCAAATATACGTTAAAAATTAAGGAAACACAATGTTTTTAACTATAAGATTGATCATACTTAAGGAAATCAAAAATATACACAATTATAACAATTCCATTAGACTTCATTTTCATTTTCCATCATTTTTGATACCAACGATTAATGGATTTTGATTACTCCTTGACTACAATTTTTTAAAAACAAAAACAAACATTAACACAAATCTGCTAGGTACGACTTCTATTTTTGTAGTTTGCCTTGAACTTTGTTGTTAAAAATTTTTCACATTTTATTTTTGGCAGCTTATTAAAATTATCTTGACCTATGCTTACGTGTTTACTGTTGTCGATCGAATATACTGAATAATCGTGTGGGTTTTCTACTATATTAGCTTCATTTCGATTGAAATAAAGTTCGATATCTTGATAGTTATCTTCAAAACTTGTTGTTAATCCAATATAAAAGATATACTTAGGAGCATTTTTTTTGATTGTTTCTAAATTAACCAAGTATTTTTGTTTATATAAAATATAGTTCGTAGTCTGAATTTATCTCGTTGAGAAATTCATCGAAGCTGATGTCTAATTTTTCTTTATCTATTAATGCGTATGACTTATTGAGCTCTTGTTCTAATTTTAATAAATTTTCTAATACTTCGGAATCTTCTAATGGCTCCAATATTTGCGTAGATGGCATAGGAAACTGTGGAAAGTAAAATCTAAACGTAATTGTATCGCCCAAAATTTTTTTGTATGAGAATGAGTGATGGTGTTTCTGAAACAAAATGAGTTGCTCTTCAATTACATTGCTGTCTGTCGTTATGTAATCGTCAATGAAATTAATCTTGCCATAGATAATCTGCGGTTTAAATTTTAATTTGATCATTTAATGGTGGCTGTGGTATTTTATCATACCATTGTCACACATTTCTATCTTTCATGCTTCGCTAAATGAAATTGATTGTGTTGGCTTATGCTTTTTATTTCACCATTTGGTTATGAATTTGTGTGGTATACGTTGGATGGCGTTATCTCATTTGGCTAATCTCATAAACTTCAGTATGGGATTTGTCGGTGCGGCAATCGCAGCACAGAATGCTGTAAAATCATCGAAGAAAGTTCGCCGTCGCGTTCTCCGCAGGATTGGTGGTCACACCATAGCGAGATACTTGATTGCGGATATCGACATCGTGTAACGACGCTTCGACATCTTAAGGACGTAAAAAGACATTCTCGTGTTTAGTTTTGTAACTTTTTATTATTTATAATTGTATTTAATACAATGATGATTACATACTCTATTTTGTACTTAAAAAGCTAATAAAATTAATTGATAACTGAAAAAAATTATGCGACGTATTTCGAATATATAGGAGAATCACGCAACCATAGCAAGCAATGAACTTGTGGACTGCCGCGATGTTGAATCTCTACACGTATGTAAGAATCTGCTATTGGATGGTTGCTAAACGGTCCTTTTTGATGTTGTAGAACACGAAACAATTCTCTAATACGTTTGTCAAAATACCGGATCTAGGCGTAATAACTCGCATTTATCCATATAAAGCAAATTTTCTTCTTCGATTTCAGTTATATTTTCGTTGTGAACTGTTTTCTTCAGAATCACTAATAGTTCATTCCAACGCGTTTCTACAGCAGAAAAAGTAACGAACAACGTTGGCACTCCAAATTGTCGAATCATCGATAATAACTCTTTCTTTTGAGCTTCCAAGTGACGATCTGTCCACACGTAAAAACTTCCATGTCCTTCTTCGATCTTGCATAAATTGTCAACAAACGGTTCATACATAAGTTTTCCTGCTGTAACATTACGCGTTGCTAATAACTTTCTTAAATGTAAGGTTATTAGCTGTATAATCATTTGGTATTGCCGTTTTTTGAACATAAAAAATATTTTAGGAATCAAACAGCAGCGACGATCTTTATGTCTCTATTTCCATTTACATATTTTTGTATACGAAATATGACTTGATTGATGTCGAGCATGGCCACAGTAATTTGGTCGGAAACGACAACTCCTCAGAATATTTATCGCGAAAAATAGATAATGTAAATTTCCCCTTCTCCAGGTGCGAAAGCAATAGCGTTGTTCTTGCCATATGGTATCATTTGTTGTTATATTCACAGGCTTATTCACCTCATTCTATTTGTTATTTTCTATTTGTTAATTTTTTTAAACAGTTTTCATGTGTCTTCTTTAGTAATCTGCTCGTGTAAATTTCTTGTTACAAGTTTGGCAAAATATTTTTAAACAAATATAATTGTTTATTTAAATAAGATATGACTTTTTATAACCTTAGAGAGCAACAGGAGGAGGAGGAGGAGGAAAATAGATGTGGTTCTCTGGACTAATCTAACAAAATAAGTTTTTTAATATAGCCATAACACTATGGTTCTGCATGATTTCATGGTGTATTTTTTATGCTTCCATGTATGGTTTTGACAATATTCAAGACTTTGTATCAAAACTGTCAGATAACATAGATGAATGATAAAATGTTTAAAATGTTTATAATTGTATTTCCTTCTATTCAATATTTTTCCGTACTCGATGCTTGTCAAAGGAAATTTTGTCGTTTTTTTTTTGCTGCGACAATTCTGACATTATTTTGCTACACCGACCTTGACCTTGAACTTGAAATTGAACTTGAACTTGACCTTGACCTTGACCTTGACTTTGACCTTGACCTTGACCTTGACCTTAACCTTAACATTATCATTAACATTACCTTGCGCATGACTATGCGCATCTATTTTGCTTCCAGTGAGCACTATATAAATTCATTGCAGTCTTTGAGATTCAACTGAGGCGCAAAGCCTGATAGCAAGCTTTGGCGACTGGACCATAATTGTATGGCTTTAACGATTTTAATTGTATCTGGCTTCGACGATTCTAATGGGTTTGTAACTCAACGGAATTTTTGGAGTATGATTTCTTTGCGTTTTTTAATTAATTTTAATGACTTTTTTATAAATGAGTAATTTGAATGGATTCTCGTCTCTCATGGTGTTTGGCTCTACGCCTCAAAATTTGTTTTCTTATTAACTAAAAAAACGATCTCTCGCTCACTCATTCACATATTTACCAATAAATTACGCAAAGATTTCGCTGTCAATACAATTAACAGTTTAATCCTGATTTTGAAAACTAATTTTCCTTCGAATATGTTTTCTACTTTATTAAATAAATAATCTAGATTTTGAACAATATTTACAAGTATAATATATTATTCACTCTTTTGTTGGAATTGATTTAGTTAAAAATTTGAAATATAATCTCATTAACTCAATGAAGGATACATGATGTCAGTCAAAAAGAAACAAATTAATATAAACAAAATAATTTTATTTATATGAATTTTTCAAAATAAATTAAAATATTTTTTATCTTTATTCTAGACAGATATATGGATTTGGGCCTGTCTTTATGTCTGTCTACGTGTCTTTCGATCTGTCTATTCGTCCTGTCAGTTTGTCCAAGTGTGTATCTGTCCGTCTGCCTGCCTGTCGAAACAAATAAATAAAATAGTGTTGCTTAACATCCAAATCTTTTAAACAAAATATAGGTATCGCTAGTTGGGGGTTGAAATAAAGGGAGTGTAAGAAGTAGTACTAGTTGGAGGAGAGCAGTGGGAATACAGACAGACTGTGCTTTTAAAAATTAGTCCGATCTGAGAAGCAGGGTATCCAAAAGAGAGGTTCTGTAAGAGGTATATCCCCATGAAAATCTGAAGTCATTAAATGGGACTTTATGATTAAAAATCAAAAAATTGCAACTTAAATCCGATGAGTTTGACCTCCATCCTCTTGATTTTTGGAATAATCCGAAATGAAACCCCATTCAAACCTTCAAAATCTGGGACACCCTGCTGTGAAGTATGACGTGTGTTATTCTTTGCCAGTAGTGATAAACCGGTCATTTCTGATTGAAAAAACCCTTTAATCCTTTTTGATTTAAGACTATTGATACACTGTTTTCAATAGAACATAATGTTAATAAACGTTTTTAAAAATCTAGACTTTTTTAAGAAAAAAGTGTTATTTGTTTTCTAAATTAATTGAATCAACAACTTTTGTATAAAATTTTATTAACCGGTTAATAAATTTACATTAATTACTAATAACAAAAATTTAAAAATTATATTTTATATTTATTTATATAATTATACAATATGTTTCTATGGCTTGGAGCAAAAATATAACCAAACATATCATTAAAATATGTTATTCTTGTTTTAAATCTTTGCCTATCTATAGCCATAAAGTACCAAGTTTGATTTTTTCTATACTCGTATTCTAAATTATATTTATCTTCCAATAAATAAACAATTGGTACTTCGTTGAATGTTACACACTTTGTTGAAACTAAATGCTTATAAGTCTCCATTCAAATAAATTATTTACAATTGCATGAACTTTTTATAAAGTTTTCTTAATAACAATTCATTATAGTTAGTATCTGAAGAAAATAACTTAACAAAATCTTTCATTGAAAAATTTCTTGTTCTAAAGGCAATAAAAAGTATGCAGTATTTTCCACACGTATTAGATGAATCTTTTTGTATTTGATATTTGTTAAAAATATGTTTTCTGCTGTGTTTGTCGATGAATAACATTATATTTTCATTAAAAGGTGGTCTTCCAAAGGAATCAAAATATTCAATGTCTCCATAAGAAGTTATATAAACTACAACCCAATGTTTTCCAGGTAAACTGGATGGATCTGTATTTACTACAAAACAACATGGTTTACTTGGATTTTCTGGGAGTGAATCAGATGGATAAATACCGCAATAATATTTATTAAGTAACGGGTTATTTTTTATATTACGATTTATTTCTAAGGTATTCATTAATAATCAATTGATACTTTTCGGTTGCTGTCAATTTCAATCATGTTCTCAAATATTCCATAGCACATTACTTTTAAAGGATTTTTAAGATTTTCTTTAAAGTGTACTTCAAGTCTCAAATAGCCTTCTTTGGGAATATTTATAAAGTCTTCAATACCTGTAATTTGTTGGTCAGAATTAAAATTAAATGCGTAAAAGTTGTATCCATCTTTATAATTGGCAAATGATGACTTAAAGTTTGGTTCTTTGCTTGTCTGACCAATGTTCGAATAAAACTCAACCATTTCTTTAGCGTATAGATCTTTTGAGTAATAAGGAGTATATGGTATTGATGGATACATTATACCATTCTTGTGACATGTTAAATAAGTCAATCCAAAGTTTATAAATGAAAGAGGATTTTTAGTATATTCTCCAAGTTGTGAATCATGCTTACATATTCCTATAATTAGATTTGATGGTAGCTGTCCCATAAATTTGTTATCAATAACAAACGTCGACTGACTTGGACTAAGCGAAAAGGTTTTAATTTCAATCTTTTTAATGGATATTTACATGTGGTTGATTTTGGAATGTTTGCATGTGCATTAAAAATGCTTGAATTAACCAATACTTTTCTTACAAACAAACAAACATCTTTAATATTAAGTTTAGGTTTTGTTTCATCCAATGCAACACTTGCAGGTGTAACAGATGCGTCAGCTGTTTGAGCAGCGCTTCCCATTAGACAAAAGTTATCTTTCGATTTTGTGAACACTAGTCTTATTGTTACGCCATTTATTTATAATCTTTGGGAATTAAATATATCACCATGAATTCTACCGTATAGTGTAAATTCTTTACTTTCTTTGCACATATCTGCTAGATCTTTGTCAATTTGATCAAAATTTAATGCTCCAGATTTTGGAGGACTAAATCCTGCTGCTTTTAAATTAGAAAATTTTGTTAGTTCTTTATTTTCAAGCAAACACTCAATATATGATCTATACGGGTATGTATTTGATGACTGACTTATTAAGGAATTATTTAAGTAGACATCAACTTGGTCCCATATTTTGTTTAAACCATAATTAGTTAAAGAATATCTGCCGTTTTGTGCTGTGGCAAAAGCGGTTCCATTTTCGCTTACATTAGCTTTAACCCATAAAAAAATATCTTGTAAGTCTATATACTCTTCAGAATTACCTGGAACTACAAACTCAATTGTATTTGCTTTCTCTATAGATGAAATTGGACGATATGGAATGAGATTCGATGACTTGATAGATGCTTGATAATTAAAATTTTTGAATAAATCTATTTCTCACTTTAACTTCATCACTTCGCTAAACTTTTTTCCACCATCATCCGATTTAGTCGAGATTTCATCGACAGATTTTTTCATACGTTTCTTCTTAATAATGCTATTATTCTCAACAGCTTCATCATCAATAAACATTCCAAATTTTTTTTCGGTTGTTGTATATTTAATGGCCCGTATTTTTGGATAAAGTTTTTAATAAAACTTAAAAATATTTTTTAAAATATTAATTAAAATACATTAAAACCCGTTGAATTTACATTAAACAAGAGTTGAATATACATTAAAAATTAATATTTATAAAGCATGAGCGAATATAATTGCAGAAATAAACTCAACCAACTCAACCCAACTCATCCCAACTCAACCCAACTCAACCCAACCCAACCCAACCCAACACAACCCAACCCAACCCAACCCAACCCAACCCAACCCAATCCAACCCAACCCAACCCAACCCAACCCAACACAACCCAGCCCAGCCCAGCCCAGCCCAACTCATTCCAATCCAATCCAATCTAACGAAACATTACTGAACAGAATCGAACCAACTTAAACTAACCTAACCGAGCCAAACAAACCTAACCTTATATTACCAAACCAAAATCAAACCGAACACGAACCGAACAAACCAATGCTAACCGAACATTACTTAAATCTAACCTTAACCTAACAAAATTATTTATTAAAAACGGTTATTTCATATTCAAATTTTACAACAATATAAATAGCGTAAACTGGATTCGAGTTTCTATAAGTTTGCTTATAATCGTGAAGCATTTTGTATTGTTTTAGCTTACTATATTATTTTAAACGCAACAATACGGGCCATTAAATATACAATGGCCAACTTTTCTTATTAGGCATTGTTTTCAATAAACGTTTATGTTAAAACTTTTAACAACTGTGGTTGAATTTGTATGTGTTCTTATATTTATACTGTTTAAAATTAGTTGCGAAATAAGATTACAAAATACTGTTACGAAACAGGCTTTAATTACAAATAAAAAATTGAAATTACGAAATATAGAAGCTTTCGAAATAGTTGTTATGAAATTCATAATAAATTATGCATATGTATTGTGCAATTGTGACAATGACGTATAATGTTTTAATGACTTAGTAAAATAGTATATAATAGTGGATTATACATATAGTATTCATTATTGAAAATGAGTGAACATTTTAAGAAAAGTTATATAAATCATTTGAAAAAAATTGATGACTACAACAAGTGGCATAAAGAACAGGTACGACTGGCTACAGGCTACTAGGATGTTGTGGATAAAATGGAAGATTACTCGCCGACTTCTTCTGCAATGGATTATATCGAAGAACCAACAAACAATAACATGTTTACTCCATGAACACCAAATTACTCACCAATATCACATGTGTATTCAAATGCCGAACTCGAAGATATCTCTGAATTTTTTACGCTTAATCCATTATCGATAAATGATGAAGAAATAAAGATTATTGATGTAAAAACTAATAATGCTGTACTGGAAGATAATTCAAAGGTAAAATTATTATAGTTTATTTTAATTTTTTATCTATACTATATACTTAAAAGGAGACAAAAAAGCTAAATGATAAGCTCAAAAGTATGTACAAGGACAAAACAACGAACAATTTGTTGTCGCAGATCTAATTCCATTGAAGGATAAATTCAAGTCATCATTAATCCAGTTCACTCTTATGCAAGCTGGGTATTTGGTATGCGTTAATTGTCATGAAACACTGTATTCAAAGACTGAATTAGGGATTTGGTGCAACTACTGCTATTTATACATGGAATCTAAAAATGATTTAAAGAAAATTATGTTTGATTTAAAAGTTGCAATTCTTGATCATAAATAGAACTATTGTAATGAGGTATTTCTAAGATTTGGATTTTTAGCTAACGATTTTAATATTGAATGTCCCAACCAGAATTGTGACTTTTTCAAGTTGTTTCTACTTGATGTGCTTAAATATTGTATAACTATACGTTTGAAAGTTATAATTGTATCACAAAACCAGTAGTTTATTGTAGAATAATTACACTTTCATGACAAATAAAAACGATTAAAAATTCTCATACGTCATTCATTTGTTTTAACATTTGTCCAGTTTTGTTTATTTTTTAGTCTTAAATATGGAAGCAGCAGTAAAACAAGTGTTTATGATGGAGGATTTTGTCTTATTCTTAATGCGATATTTAAAATTTACTGATTTAATAACACTTGCTGCTGTTAATAATAAAACTAAATCTATTGTAAAAACTGGTTAGATCGTTATGAGTTGGTTGTGCACCTTGAAGATTTGATTTGTCAAAATTATCCTATCACTAAAGATGTTATTGAAGTTTTCAATACCGGTCATGCAATCAATAGCACTTATTACTTATTATTGAATCGACCACAATTTGATAATACAACAAATGAGCGAATTCCAAAATATAGATATGTAGACCAACTTCGGTATTTCAATATTACAAAAACGAGGTCTTTTCTCGACTAGTATTCCAAAATATATAACTTTTAGGAATAATAACAAAGTAATCAAAATTCCTAAATCATTTTGGCAAATAAAAATTATATATTCGAAAAACAAAAGAGCTGTTTATATGTCGAACTGCTGGTGACCGCTAACTTACATTCAAGCTTACAACAAAAATCCTATTATTGAAATTATTAATGATAACACTAGAATAGTTTATTAAGATAAAGATAAAACCTCGTTGTATTAAATCTTTAACTAAAGTCTCATAAAACTAAACTACTTTTTGAAATGAACGACTAAAAAATTTAAACAAATCTAATTTTATTTAATTAAACTTAAGAATATAAGTTTACAAAATGTTTTATTTAAAAATTACAATTTATCTCCTCTAGTACGAAGAGCAAAGTGAATATCCCGTGGCATAATGGTTACTCGCTTTGCATGAGTAGCACACAGGTTGGCTTCTTCGAATAATCCAAACAGATAGGCTTCGGATGCCTCTTGTAAGGCTGCAAGAGTTGCAGATTGGTATCGTAACATGTCACGTCCTAAATCTGTGCAGATATTTTGACATATTTCACGTACTAATCGCCGAAATGGAAGTTTTTGAATAAGTAAATCAAAAGATTTTTGGTAACGCCGAATCGCTCGGAGTGCCATCACCCCTGGACGCCACCTAGCTCGGTATGGTCCTCGCTTTTTTCCAGAGGGTTTTTGCGCCAGTTGAGGCATAGGTTTTACATGTCTGCTGACAACCGCTGGCTCTGGACGACTAAAGCAAAAAATATTGAAATAATGTCGATACGGTCATAATATGTGATTTTGTAAAGTTAGTTTCAGTTAGTATATGATCGCTGTTACGGTCATAATATCTGACTTTGTAAAGTTAGTTTAAGTTTATATAATAAAATAAACACTTAGTTTGTATTTACAACTTTATGGCTAGGTTGTTTAGTTCTAGCCATTTCAGAAATAAACTTAATTTTAAAAATATAGACAATTGATTAACTTTATATAAGTTGATTTTTAAGTTGTAAAACAAATATTTTATTTATAAAAAGAATCAAAATTGTTATAGATTTTTAGAATTTATCAGTAATATTCAGGATTTTCAGTAAGATTAATTATCTAAAAAGTCTTATTTTAGTTGATTTGTACACATATTTTATTATTTTAATTGTATCTTTAAGAATAAAGATTTTCCTTAATTTTTTCGCATAACTAAATTTAAACCCATAAAAAACTGTACGACTCATTAACAATATAAAAACATTAAAAATATAGGAATGGAATATGCATAAGAAAGTGTTTATTTCAATCAAAAACAAGAATGAACATTAGTAATGCGCTCACTTTGATTATTATACATTGCTTAATATTTTAATATAAGCAATTGTTGTTTGGTTTTAAAACTTTTAATTCGAATAAAAATTTCATCTGTTAGATTTACTTTAATTTTGGTATCAATTATCAAATATAAGCTGTGAACAATACCTCAATACTAAAATTGGATTTGTACAGAAACCATAGTTTAAATTTTTTAAAAATTTTGTCTTAAGACTATAAGTAGTGAGTCCTATAATTTATTAAATTATCAAACATGGATACCATGTATGTCATTACTAAAACTGGATTTGTACAGAAACATTTGTTTAGATTTTTTAAAAATTTTGTCTAATGACTATCAGTATAAAGACATATAAGTACGCTAAGTACTCATGATGGTGGTCTCCACAATGTAATTTCCTTTTAAGTTGACGCCATTCACACTCATTATTTTGTGTATGGACTACAGTTTTTGGATCAATAAAGTTTTCTGAATGATTCTCAGATTCGTGAAAGTAACATAAAATGCAGAAAACAAGAATGAACATTAGTAATGCGCTCACTTTGATTTACATACTTTATCAAACATGGATAGCATATATAACATTACTAAAATTGGATTTGTAGAAAAACGATAGTTTAGACTTTTTTAAAATTTAGTCTAAAGACAATCAGTATAGAGTGTTATAAGTTATTAAAATATAAAACATAGATAGCATATACGTCATTACTAAAATTGGATTTGTACAAAAACGATAGTTTAGATTTTTTTAAAATTTTGTTTAAAGACTATAAGTAGTGAGTCCTATAATTTATTAAATTATCAAACATGGATAACAAGTATGTAATTGCTAAAATTGGACTTGTACAAAAACATAGTTAAAATTTTTTTTTAATTTTGTCTAAAGACTATAAGTAGTGAGTCCTATAAGTTATTAAAATATCAAACATGGATACCATGTGCGTCATTACTAAAATTGGATTTGTACAAAAACGATAGTTTAGATTTTTTTAAAATTTTGTTTAAAGACTATAAGTAG
>JAQIXJ010004157.1:0-11282 GCA_034700185.1 Phthiracarus laevigatus | reverse complement strand
ATACAGCAGCGTAACCATTTCATAGTGCATGAATGATAAGAGAATGTTCACTCAGTCGCGTAAAAGACAAAAAGCAAGTTCATAACTGATTACAATAATCACATTTGTATGTCACAAAATTTTTACTTTTGATATAAGAAGCGCCTAATAATTTCAGAAAACAAGGTAAACTGTTGTTTGAATATAATATCTGTCCGTTTACTCTCATTTGCATAGTAATTACTTGAGCGCAATTCTTTAGAGTGGAATTACGTATTTTGCTGAAACATACAAAATTTATATGAATGTTTGAGCATTAAAAATTTAATATTTCTGCGTTGAACTGGAAGCTACTCTAACCAATATATAAAATATTGCATAACGTGGAGAATCTTTTTTTTTAAACGCTATTAATAATAAATCAATAATTTATTTGCACAAACTTTATGAATAATTTAAGTTAAACAACCAAAAACGACAAACTCTGAAAACTGTTTGCTGTGTTTTATGCACTCGGAAAGTGCAAACTGGGTTTTGGATTTTATGTGATTCGGAAACTAAATTCATTTAGAATGAAACTGTTTTGCTTTTCCTATTTATTATTCTACTCAGTCTTAATCGTGTTTTTCGTTTAGAATTTTTACTAATAGAGGTTGATTATCACTCGCGCTAATCCTAAGATACCCGGAATATCATTCTTCCAGCTTTGATTAAAAATAATAGAAACAAAGAAAAACTATTAGTTAAATACACTTTAACGTAATTAGTAAGACTACAGTGTTATACATTGTGGTCGATCAAGCATAGCTATGTTATTGATTCCCAGTCACTTTTTGTCTGAAATTCACGATCCAGGTTTGTTCGTTCGTTTTATTCGCTTTAGCGAGTAATGAACAACATATTGAAACGAATGAAAAAATATAAAGCAACTTATTCCAGACAAATGAGTTCATGGAATGTGTGGCGCAGTTATGCTAGCTTTGAATTGGCATAGATCGATGTACAGACATTGACATCTTTTCAATAATCAATTAATTTCTTAAAAAATTTATTAAGTAATAATAATCCTATTTTTAGCTTAAATTGCTCGTCGCTTAAATGGCAATAAATGCAATAAATTTTATTGGTTCTAACATTAAATAAATTATAATCAAATAAATACATTAAACAATAGTGTTTAATGTTGTCACAACGTTATGTTTACCAAAAAACGTGAAGCAATTAGTGCGGAATTGGGCTAAAAAATAAAATTTAAGCTAAAGTGTTTTTCGTGTTAAACAAATACTAAAATGAAGAAATAGTAGAAATTCTTTTCTAAAAGATAACGAATGCTAACGTAGAATGTGCTAACATATTATGTTAAAGCAAAAAAATTAGTTATAACTTCGAGCCGTTATAATCCAATTTGATTGGAATTCTTATGTAAATGCGTTTCAGAGTTGACAATATTGTCAGCATTTTCCAAAATGAAATTAAATGTCAATTGCTTTGTAAATAAAATAAATACTATAAACACTCGGAATATCTGGATACAGTATTTGGAAACGCTTGGGATAGCGAGAGAGAATAAGTTAATTTGAACGAAAATGGAAAAGCGTGGCACACGTTTGTAATACGTGAATCTACTTATTTCTCCAATTACTTATTAGTTTCTTTCATTTATTTTTTTGTTGGACGGATAATCAAAAAAATATTATTTGCCCAGTATTTACTCTGCCATTGATTATCTGTTATTTATTAGTAGATTTACAAACGCCTGACATTAACTACGTTATAAAATAGATTTATTCATATAATTATATTATCGCTGGAGCACATTGTATGTACACTGCAAACTAAGATGTATAACAATATAAAACTCCAGCATTGCATTACTGTGTCGCACAAGGCTTACGATTTTTTTCCAATAAATTTGGCGGTAATATGAAATAAATTGCTGTTAAAATTGTGAACATGTCCAAAACACTTATCCAGAAATTCATTAAAATACGGGAATCTGTTTTCAAGATTTCCTTCGGTTATTTACTATTTGGGATTCAATTTTAAAGTCATTATTTTTTATATATTTAACGTAAATAGTCTAAATATTACGCAATTTGATTTATAAAACTAGAACGAACGTCTAAAATTGGCTCTCTTTAAATCTAATAGACTAACTTATAAATTAACTCAATAGACAAAGCAATGTTTCGTGTGTTAGAATTTATTTGTATTTACATTATCAATATAGTAATTTTATCATTATAGCATTTTTATTCTTAAATAAACAAACTAAATATTTGATACTGTTATATCCAAAATGTTATGGTTTTATAAAACATCTGTAAGTGTTTCGAAAATTTAAGTTCCGATTGTGTTCAACTGTCGACCAGTGAACAGCAAAAATGTTGTGTTAGTGTGAACAGACAGACCAGAGATACAGCAGGCGAGATATATGTCTGACAGTAAACGAGCATAACGCAGTCGCGGAGCCAATTCGTCGCGTATTATGCATAAAATGCGCTCAGTGGCGGAAACATATCCCACCTTCTGTATCTCTCATACAGAAACAAATAGGCTCATGACAACTGTATGGTTATTTTACAAACAGATATCGGATATTTATGAATTTCCTAAATTTCACCAAAAAAGGATAATATTTGTCTTATAACCAAATTTTATAAAACATTGAAATTGTCAATAAATTAATATTTTGTAACAAACAAAAATAGAACTTTTTATTCCAAAATAATAAGCAAATTTTGTGATATTTTACACCCAAATATACGATGTCTGGTTAGTGAGATGTCTATAGCACCAAAATTCATCAAATTTTTTTAAATGCCTCCTATCGGGATATTTTTATCCGAAAAGCCTCCTATAGTGCCAAAAATCTTTTTTTAAATAAACGTATTATAAAAATTATCTTATCTATATCCAAATATCCTAAATCCTATAGATTAACTTTTTCAATATGAGCTGAAAACTATATATTGTATAAATGAATTTAAAAAAATTCAACAAAGTGATAAATAATTTCTGGAATGAAGTTGTGTTATACGCTTAAGCAGAAAATTAAAAATATAATAACATTGTATTTTATTTGAATAATTTATTGCTACCCTAAATAACTAATGTTAACATTTTTACTCATTTTACCTAATCATAGTCGTAATGTCGCGTTGAAATTAAATTAAAAACAAAAACAATAAATTAGAGATTAAAACTACAAAAATGAATCCATGTTTATTTAAGAATCTAATTTTCTATTAAAATCTGTAATATTTTTTTTAAAGATGCATGAAATTTAAATTAATTTCTGCCAGAATTTTGAATAAGTGCGCGGATCTAACAGCGACACTCGTTTAGGACACTCACAACTCTAGTCATTCACCATATTCCCTCTTTTGGCGCCTTTAGGTTTAATCCAAACCCTTGAAAAAGCAACGTTGATGGCTAATATCCTGTTCTAAGTAATTATTTTTAAGCAACAATGTTTTATAAAATGATGTGTTGTGTCACAATACGGCTTGGATAAGATTCAACTACAAAAGATTTTCGTATCGCAAAAATAAAGTGGGAAATACTGTAATTACAGTGGAAAAATATTTGTGTGAACTTATCAAAAATTGTATATACAGTATTAATGTAACGATAATTTGTACGCCAAATATATGGGGTAAAAGCGAAACATTTCATACCTGTTGACTACATTTGTTGTGAAAATATTTTTAAAACTTTTGCAGCGTTCATGAGTTTGTTTTGCGTTATGTTTGTGCTGCGTTCAGTCTAAACTTGAGACTCCGAGCATATATCGATTTTTGGCACAACTAACAAACAGTAAGACAATCATATACTACATGTGCTGCAAAGGTTTTCGTCATTTTTTCATATTCGTTTCGGTTGTGTGCGTTATTTTGATTTGTTATTAAACGAGTATCAATTTCTTATTTAAGTATTGTCCGATAATATAGCTGATGGTTAGTCCATCGACAATTTAACGCTTGATAGTTATAAGTATGTGTCAAACTGTTCTCAAGTGTAATTCAGAGCTTATTCTCAAACTCTACTAAATACTCGAATACCGATCACTCAATTCATATATTCGTAAGTTATCGAACATTTTTTTGCTATCTTATTCATTACTATTATATTTAACTAAATGTGTTGCACCCATCTATCCATTATATGTCATAAATAACAAAATTATTATAAACAAATCGGTTATAAGTGTTCGTCGTGCGTAATGTTTACAAATAATATAAGTTTCATTCAAGCATTTAAAGTTCTAGAGCATACAAAACTCTTCGCGTTAAAGAATTTTTTTCCAACATTAAACTAACTATAAGTGCAAAAATGCATTTTCATTTACACACGAAGTACAACGTAGGAGAGAGCTCTCGCGTAGAATACGGTTTATTTCTAATTTTAATATTAATTTAATATAAAATTGTTTGCAATCGACATTCGCGACTGCAATAGACATTTCGTTTATAAGTATTATGATTTTCATCACGTTTTGTCTCGCTCTCGACAATATGCTGGTCTAAACGATTGGTTAGCGTAAAGATAACTGTATAATTTACCTGTTTATTCGTTTTATTTCTGTCTCTATGTTTGTCTTATTTAGCGAACAATTTTGGCACTTGAAGCTGGTTTTAATAATACAATAACAGTAATGTGAATGATAAATGGATCATATATAAAATGCTCTTTTTAATGATCTCAAATGCTGAACTGAAAACCGAAATTGTATTATATAAGAATGTTCAGTCACGCAATATGATGATAAATGAGGTTTAGACCTCACGTCTATTATCTTAATTTTTTAGCTTTGAAAAAATTACGGTTAGCTTCAACAATGCTGAATATTTTAATGTATGCATCAGTTATGCACTTATGAGCTGATAAAAAATAATTGATTCATAATTTAAATATGGTATGAGTATCATAGAATTATAATTATACGCCAGACGCCAGTAGTTTCTATAATAAGCTTATACATGGTTTAAAGTTAAAGCTTAGTTTTCGTTGGATACATAATTTTAATTTCAATCCAATTGTTAAAATAAATTTTGATTCTACGTTAAAATTCTATATCCTATTTTAATTTCAATTTCAATGCTGATTTTATTGTTATTTCAAAAATAAAAAATAGTGGATACAATAGTGCTCTCTTTTTGTTGTACACAAAACTTGCTAAAAATTCTAATTTAAAAATTTTAATTTCGTTTCCTATTTCATTATTAAAATATTCAGCAAAATTCGATTCAATTCTGATTCAATTCCATTAATCCATTCTATTCATATTCTAATACTTTCGTTGCATTTTCTCGCTTTTAGTGATTATTCTTATTCCAAAATCCGGAATATCACTTAACTTAAATTTATAAAGTAATTCATTTTAATGGAAATAATATTAGCTTTCAAAAAAAAATAAATAATGCTTTGCGCAACCAATAAACAGTTTATGCAAATTTTAATTGTTTGAGAAATTTAATTAATCTAATTTAGCGTAATTATTAGCATTTTATCGCATTAAACAGGTTTTCTGTTTATTATTTATCCGAACAGTTGGATGAGACAAACATTATACTCAAATGACTTGATATTAACCTCCAAATGTGGCTAATTATTTATATTCAAATAAATGGTGACAAATGAAAGTTGGCGAACAACCTGCAGATTCTGCACAGGCGACACCACAGGGAGAAATGGATGCTTTACTATTAGGAAGGCTTAAGGTAATTCTTAATTATAATTGTGTACGTTTCTTGGAAAATATCCAATATTTAGTAATCATATTTCCTTTATAATCTGCGAAATTAAACAGAGATATTTCATAAATTGTAGACATATTCTTTTTTGGTAATTTGTAAAAAAACATATTTCGAAAGTGGATTTTAAAATTCTCGTAAAAATAGTTATCTACAGAAAATATTGGGAATAGACATTCAGGAACTGAATTCCCATTCAGTTATTCCAGTTATTTGGTTTCAAAACAGATAAGTTGGAAGCAATAAGCTTTATTTCTGCTCCATTACTCCGTTTATTCTGGTCGGCTATTGTTCTGTAGTATCAAAGCGAGAATAATTTTCCATCAATGTTTCATATCTAATTTTTGTGCAAACATTAATGCATGAGACACTCTACAATTGGGTTACTTCTCCATTTGATTCTACATGCACTATATTAATAAAAACATCTTGAAACTGACGCAAAATAGAAAGCGAAATTTCATTTTTTAAACTTATAGTAGCTTTAAATTGATACTTATACTTATTTATTTTTAAAGCTGTTTAACTTGTCAATGTTAAATTTTTGTGCCGAAAGGCAAAAGAGAAACAAAAGGGCAAACGTAGAAGAAATTTGTCACGTAAACTGTGTAAAGAATTGAGTTTAATAAAAAAAATTTTTGTTTTCAAAAACCTAGAATTTGTTGAGAAAGGAAGTCTTAACCATTTCCATTGTGTTTGCTCGCTTACTTTATGAAGAAAAATATAAGATTCAACTTAAACCTCATTAGAAAGTATAATTGTTTCATTTATAAATACGATTACACTCAAAATATTTTTCACAGCCCGCGTATACTTTCCAATAGAGTTTGAGAAGAAAACAGACTCATAAGGATTTTCTTTCGTATAATAAAAGTCATCGCTAATAACGCTATTTTGTTTTATTGTAAACTTATTCAGACAAAAACATTACATTGTCTCAGCAAAATATAATGTAAAAGCATTCTATCTATCCTTAATGCAATTTTTTGAGCGGTTTATTACCAAAAGCTCTATTACAGTACTTCTAAACACGTAAGTGAGCTTTTAAGCCTTTTTGGGTAGCGTTGGTAAGATATAAATTTATTATAATTTAAGGTCTCGAGAGCTAACAATAAAGAATTGAATCTCTGCTATAGATAAATTATTTGATGCTAATGTTAAATGAATATTTAAAAAGCATGAGTTAAATTTAAATTTTAACACGTCTTATCAAAGGTTTTAAGCTCACCTTTGAAGCATAGCGATCTTTTGGATGTGACAATTTTAATCCTTCTGTCCGTTTGTGTGATCGCAATGTAAGTTTTAATTTAAGAGAGTAACCTGACATTTCCACTCAGTGCTTGAATGTCCAAAAACAAATATTCTCATGGCATATATTAATTTTTGAAAAAATAATTAATAATATAAAAAATACTTTTTCGTCTCTCTCTCTCTCTCACTCTCTCTCTCTCTCTCTCTCTCTCTCTCTCTCTCAAATATATATTTTTTTGTGAACGATAGGATTTTACTTAAAAATCTCAGTGGGTGTCCTAGTTATAGTCAAAGAATAGTATCGAGCGAACGCCAATAATGTCAACTAATTTATAACGTTTTTCGATCTTGTTTACTTAAAATTGCTCTCTTCATTTTAGTCATCTCTTTTTAAGTAACTTAATCTTTAATTTGTGCCACATTTGATATTTTTTCTAAATTTTGATTGATAAATTATAATAACCCATTAAATATTTCAATTAATTATTTTTTTGAATTTAATAATTTAGCGTTGTGTTACAATAATGGAAATGTGAACAAACAAAGAAATATATCCTGGTTTCAGTGCAATGAAAACAAACTTTTAATATCAAATATTCTAACTATATATTTATTTATTTGGTTTATTTGAGTTATTCGATAACTTTGAAAATAATATATTAAAAACATTTTAATAATTAAATTATAAATCATTACGAACAGTAACGCATATTAACGTAAGATATAACAGCATGAAAGTTTGCTTCAAATGTGATCCCAAAATGATCAATAAATAGAATAAATACAGTGTTACTATTGCATGCACTGTCAGTTAGTCTATAACAGTATTGTCCAAATTTTATCCATCAATATAAAGGTTAATATTAATCTCAAAGTTCAGAGTCCAGAAAATTTAAATAAAACTCATTTTATTTTTATTTTTTCTTTATTTACTTTATTTTGTATTTCTTAATACTCTAATTAGGTATTAAAAATTTATTAATGGTAATTAATGTTTCTAAAAATAATTGATTTTATCGCTAAGTTTCAAAAATAATTACCAGTAGTTTTGATTTTATTAGCAATTATAGTATGAATAAAAATAAATTTAGGATAAAGAAAGAATCGTGAATATTAAATAATTGATTTATACGTTAACGACTGACGAACTCGTGAACTGTCAATTGAAAAGTTTTCTAATATAGCGCAACAGAGCTGATCTCTTTTGGCCATAACACTAACTGCAATAAAAAAAAACATTTTAAGCGCGATTTATTTTTGTAATTATTGGAAATTGTAGAAAACTTAATGAATCATAACTAAATCTAAGATATCTAATCTCGATTACTGTTTTTGTAACTAATTTTTTATAAAATAACTTTTTAATTTAAAAACATTTGTTCGCAAAAGAGCGCAGCAGTGATTATAAAGAACGTGTTACTCGAATTGTTGTATATAGTAAATACCAAATAAAATAGAAAAAGTTATCACTAGGGAACATCAAAATTCGAGACAAATCGGGAACCAAAAAATTATTATAATAAGAATAAACAAGAACGACACATTCATAGAGAGCTCACTTTCTCGACCAAATATTAATATTTATAAATTAAATTGAAAAATTTTATTTAGAGCCATGATTCGTTGTACCGTAATAACGATAACAACAAAAAGATTTCCTATTTTAGAAATGCATTGCAATTTTTTTTATGTTGATGTTCAAACTTGTTTTCTAGTTCTTTGCTGACAAGTAGACAAACGGACGGACAGAGTCATACAAAAGTTCCACTTTTTGAAAAAGTGAATTAAAAATACTTTTCAGACTAGACTTATAAACCCATACCCGAAATATCGATTTCTGGTCGAATACCAGACATATTTGGTTCATGCTTGGGTGAAGTTTTCAAGTTCTACTGCAGTGCCCCATTCAGTTATATACATTTGGACAATATTTGTAGTAAGTTTTTGCAAAATATCAAAATAAAATTTTTATTTAACTAAACAATAAGTATTCTGGTTACTTTATAAAGAAGAGTAATACTAAATATAAAAATTTAAATAAGTGATTTTTTATTTAAAAATTTAGGTAATTAGTGAACTTATTTGTTATAAGTATGAAAAATATGGGATATCCGATCTGCTCGGATCTATTTAAAACATGTATGGTTCTGGTTTGAAAATTTTATCGATTTGCTGGACTTTTTCTGACATTATTTAATTAAAAATTAATTTAAATTAAAATATTGCATATTGTTTGATAATTATATAAAAAATGTATAGCGTAATGCAGTCTGCCTTACCGTGTTAAGGTTATCATTAGTTCAGAAGATAATATTTTATAAAATTGCTCACTACATATGATAGCTTTCTACCCTCAAAATAAAAATTTGTACTTAATTAATTATAGTTTTTTGGTTCACTTTGAAAAAGTCAGCTTTTGGATTTGAGATGCCCGTCCAACAAAATCTCCGAAATCTATTTATAACATATTAACCCAACTTATAAATTAGTTAATTTATTGTATGTAAAAACAAATCTGTAAATAAATTTCACATATTTTTATCTTCCTTTGGTAAAAAAATTATTCTATAAAAGTATAGTCATTATTGAAAAAGAATAATGAATTTCAATTTTCACCGATAAATATGATCATTTATTGAGTTAACAATTTCCATTAACTGCAATGAAATTTAATTAATTTAAATCCATCATTGATTCGTTTTTCGTGAATGATTAACAAATTGCATTATATTGTAGAATGACTGTACTTTAATTGCACAAAGAATCCATTTCCTGCTACGGATGGAGTAAGTAGTAGTTTTGATGCGCTCTATGTATGACAAGAAGGTTTGAGCTTTAACTTAATCGATTGCATTGCCATTCCTGAAAACGTGATGTTAAAGTAAAGCTTCATTGAAACAATTTTGGATATTAAGTGAAGAACAAATAAGACAATATTGTCTGAAGCCGTACAATCATTTTAATTTCATTAAGTGTACTAAATGTTAGCTTTCATACTAGACTTTCGTAAAAAAATTAATTTTTAATAATTTAATTAAACGAAACTCTAGTTTTATGTGCTTCTAGAAAGTTGGTTATCATAGTTTATAATATTTCATAACTTTGTGCTTTCGTTTATGTCTTAATTATCTTATGATTTACTAACATCAGAATAACTATGCACAGAAACATTAATTGTTATCAATTTTACTATTTCTAACCTAAAATGATAACTATATTTATGTGAACATGTAATAAATTTCGATGGAAATCTTCAGAGAATTCTATTAAACCTAGTTTTAACAACTATTTTTTGCGTGAACATCAGTGATTTTAATTTTGGGAAACATATTATAATAATTTTGCGGCACTCAAAATCATAGCTAAGATGGATAGTGTTTTGCATGATAGCAGCACTGATTCGAGTAGAACTAATCTCGAAGAAAGTTACGATATTAATCCTACAATTCAAACTTCTATAAGTACTGTTAGCGATGACTTTCGTCAAGTAAATGTGAGTTTTAAGGTTTGCTGTTTTCTCTATCATTAATTTTAATAATTTACCCCAATTATTCAAAGTTTTCTGTATGCTTTGCACTTTGAAAATAAATTTAGGAAATATATCATATAATTTTATACGTAAAAAGTAACTTTTTTGTTTGACATTACATAAATTAAAAATCCATAAATATACTGTTTTTATGGGTTTAGATTCAAAAAAAATGAAAATTTCGAAACGAAAACTTGTCAAGAAAAATCAAATCCCTAAAGAACTCAGTTATGATTGCTTGGTTTGTGATTTATAAACACATTCCACATCCTAGAATTTCTTATGATTTTATGCATTGATAATATATCGAATCGACTGCTCATATTCTATAAGTAAAAATTAAGTATAAAATACTAAAACTATATAAATATACGGTAAAATTGTTATATTTAGCGTGAATATAATATTTAGTAATGTATAGAGAGTCAAAAAGATAGCATTTGCTAGTTTTTTGTTACACACAATAGCGTAATTCTGATTTAACATAAGCTCAAATTACATAAATCTAAGTTCATTTAGCATCATATATAAATGCTATAAAATGCTATTTTCATACATAAATGCTATAATTGCTATAAATGCTAGTTTTTGCTATTATTGCACTTTATTATGCAATAATTTATTACGATTGTTTAATATTCGATTTTCGATTACATAGTCTAATTAATCTAAAAAATGGTTCGCGTTTCTACTCCAATATCTTTAAGATTAAAAGGTTTTGTTTCAAAATTTGGAAATTCTTTATCAACAGATGGTAAAGTATTGTA
>JAQIXJ010004156.1:0-11282 GCA_034700185.1 Phthiracarus laevigatus | reverse complement strand
AGTTTTAGTGTCTCCAATTGTCCACAATTTTGTCTCCATTTTACAAATTATGTGTCCCCTTTTTTGTCTCCTTTATAATAAAAATTTTGTCTCCAATTTCCCATCTCTACATATAAGGTATAAACTTTCAGCGATCATGAATTTTCTAACCTGCAACTGTAAAATGAACTTTGTTGTCAACTAACTCGTTATCTGAAATACTTTTTAATGGTTTAGAAATGAAAATAAGTTTATTTAAAAATTGCACTTTTCTAATATATTGAAATTAAATATAATTTTTAAATATATCGGAAAATTTGATCGGTTTCTTCTTTATAGTCTCTGTAGTAGTGGATGTGACACCACTGTCCACATCCATCAGTTGCACTCTCTGTCCATCGTTCAAATTGATTTCGTACACTTTAAAGTCATACACCTTAATGTTCGAAACTTTTCTAATCGCTGTATTTTTAACCGACGAATCACTATTTAGTAAATTGCCATAACTATAACTATGAGACCTATTGATTAGTATTTCAGCCATTTCTCGCAATCTATTAGCTATTGATAGAAAATTATTATCCTGTTCTATGGCCACTTGTGAACGCATTGTTGTACAATTTGGTGCATTAATAGTATTAGCCGGTAACTCAGTTTCTGTATTCTTAATGTACTCTTCAGTATTAGTAATGGTTTTAGTAGTTATAGTTTCTTCAAATTTACTTTTATTTTTAGCCGGTATTTTCTTATAACTTTCATAATTTTCAGTCCATAAATCTAATAAAATTTTCGTGTTATATTCTGTGGATAAAATTACTGATTCAGTAGTAGTTTCGTGCTCCCCAGTGTTCATATCATTATTTTCATCTGTGATGGTGGGCAACAATGTAGCGCATTCAGTAAGGTTCGATTCTTGCTCTACCATTGCTGTGGTTTTAGTTTTAATAATTACTCTGGCTTTGCCTGCAATCCGTTTTTTCTTATTATTTTTCTTAATGCGGCCATCAATCATCAATTTACCAGATTCTTTATCTGATGTCAGTGTACTGTCTTTAAGTGAGTTTTTCTGTTCGTTTTCCACTGATATTGATGTGGACGAAATGCTAAATTCATTTGTTTTTATTAATGAGCTGTCGCTATAATCCCTGTCTGTTGAACTAATACATGAAAAGATTGATTCGCGTGTACGAGTGGTTTGTATTGTTGTAATACTACTAAAAGTTGTTGTTGTATCGGTTATGTGTGATTCATTTTTAATTAGCACATCGTTATTTGTTTTCGCCGTATGTTTTTTGCTTAAGACAGTAGTCAATAGCAGAGCATTAGTTTCTGTTTTGGAAACAAATCAAAATACGTTTTATTAGACTTAATTCTCTTTACAATGCAAATATTTGCATCATAATATCATAAATCCATATTTTTATTTTAAAAACATTATGCTTTATACGATAGTACAGCATGAATCTTAAAATCGGAAAATTTTATTTTTGTTTCGCTGTCAAAAGCGAAAATTTTTACAAGTGCTACTTAACCTTTTATTGATTCGTTATAAAACTCACTTCTAAATACAAAAGTCTTAAGAATATCAAAAAGAAGCCTCTTTTCTAAGACTTTAAGATTTCAAACATTTTTGTTTTTGTTCAGCTGTCATATAAAACTTTTTCTCACAAAAGTCATTTTTTTTCTTTTTTGCAATCTATAACTAAAAACTAGGAGACATATATTTTCTTTTGTCAAAACAGAGAAAAACAAAAATAACTGCCTTTTAAACTCGAATAAACTTAAAAACATGCCTGTTATGGTTGAATCAAACTGATTATTTTCTATCACCTCATCTGAATAGGATAGTATTTCATTAACTTGTTTAATATGACCATCTGTATTGGTTTCGCTTGATTCTTCTTTAGTAGTTGTTTCTGTGGTCGCTATTGAACTCTCAATATTACTCTCAACGGTAGAAAAACTGTCAAAGATTTGGCCGATCACTTCGTTTGCGTAGTCTTTAAAATCTTTGATAGTAATGGAGTCATCAAAAGCGGAAGTTGTAGTACTAGTGTTATTAGTATTAGCAGTGCTAGCATTGGTAGCATTGGTAGCATTTGTAGCAGTGGTAGAAGGGGTAGCAAAAGCAGTACCCGTTTCTTCCAATTCAGTTGTCTGTATTGAACTACTAATCGTTTCGTTTAGAACCATTGTTGATGTGGTCGCTGCTATTGTTGTTGATTCGAAAGTATCGTTTAGAACCATAGTTGAAATTGTTGTTGTTGTGGATTCGAAAAATCTAATCACATTGGAATCGCTGCTATTTTTCGTCTCATCATATATCCTAGTGTTTGTTTTGATTGATTGCTGGGTTACTCTGTCTGTCACAAGCGTTTCTTCCCTATTTGTGTCATTATTGGAGACATGTGATATAACAGTATTATTAATGAGCGATACATTTACGCTATCGTATAACTGCTTATTTGTCTCTACACTGTTTATCGCTATCGGCACTAAAAACTGATTCAATTGCGTGTCGTTAGCGGCATATTCCGATTGATTACCGTTTGCGGCATATTCTGATTGATTACTGTATCCACCGGTCATCTCATTATAGTCATTATTATTATAGTCTAACTGTTCGCTGCTGTTATTTAATAAATATAGCGCTTCAATGTTTAAAAACTCGTCATTGTGACCATTAATTAAGTTACTGTTATTATAATAATAAGTTTTATTTTCATTACTTTCACTGCTATTAAACAGAGCTTGTTCACCGATACTTGTTATATTGATCGGTTGAACTGTAGCTGTTGTTACATTATTTCTGCAAACACCGTATTCTGAGCTTCTATTGCTGTGCTCTTTGTCTTGCAGAGTGTGGTTCGCTACAGGTATCAATAGGCCCAATAAATCGTCCGCATTATAATCGCTGTCAAAAACGCATTGTGTCGTAGACGTCATAGAGGTATGATTGGCAGTATCGCGCGTCACATAACTTGTTTCATTTGTGATTATTGCTAATAATTCAGTAATCGCTTTATCACTGTTTGACTGGTACACAGATGTAGTTACCGATGAAGTGTTATCACTGGTAAACTGTGAACTATCGGTCGAACGTGTTTCGAATGTGCTTTGAGAACCGTAATCACGGTATGCTACTTCACTGTTACCAATGTTTGACATAATATCGGATTCGTAATCACTTAAATCAGCTAAGAATGGTGTTATAGTTGTTGCTGTTGCTGCTAAACTGGGTTCAATTGTGGCATTCGTTGCGTTGTAAAGCTCTGTTATATTATTCATCTCATTTTTTGCTTCAGTTCTATAATTATTATCCACAAAAGAAATTCTATCCACGCGTGTCTTATCGTTTGATCGATTAATATCAGATTGCTTTAATATGAGCGCATTACTCGAGGAATTTTTTTGCGACATAAATGCGGTGGCAATTGTTGCAGTTTCGCTGCTGTTAACAGTGCCGTTATCGTTGATACCCGCATAATCGTAATCTATAACTTTGACAACATGTTTGGTAGCGCTCGCAACACTTTCCGTCGTTGTTAGTGATAGTACGGGTGTAGACTGTGTAGACTGTGTGCTTGTAGTTGAAGACAAAGTTTTATTTTCTAGCAGTGTATAAATAGTATCCGATTCGGTTGCTATATTCATGAGTTCTTGTTGAATGTCTCTGTTATTGATGAACCAAGTGTTGTTATTTTGGTAAAAAGTATAGTTCATTTTGTTAAGCTTTTCCGGTATTTTTCGAGGAGTTTTATCGAATACTTTCTTTTTCCTCGTCTGCGACAACTTAATCGCCAATTGTTTAGATGGAAGCGTCAGATTATATTTTTCGTGAATCGTTGGCAATTTAATAGACTGATAGGATAAACTGCTCATTGATTCCCGCTCTTCTAAAGGCAGCGATTTTTCATTTTCAATGCCGTAATTGTTTGTTTTACTAGTTTTTTCTCCCAAATCCGAAATTAATGGCAACGATAAGAAATTTTGTTGCTGTTGTTGCTGTTGTGCAGAAAAGTTTTCGGTTGTTTGCGAGTTTGTTAATATTGATGAAGACATTAGTTGTTTTGGAAACAACTGATTAATGGGGGAATACTTTCGTGGGTTATTAATATCCATAATATTTTCCAGCGGAACCTTATTGGGCATTTTCAGGTAATAGCTTCTGTTCCTAACTTGATCTCTTCGAGCACCGAATCGACGCCTAAACATTGACGCATTCATTCGCTGTCTTCGCATCATTCGCCTAATTGTTGGATCGATGTTGTTATTCGCAAATGTTGCTATTTTTACCAGCTTTTTATCAGATGATGTTGTAGAAACATTACTTTCACTTTTAGTATAACTGCTTGAATTTAATTGGCTAAATATAAACGCGATTATAAGCAATGTGTATACCGATAGTTTCATTTCTGATAGCAAAACGGTTTTGTTTTGCATCTTTGTAAATGTTTCATTTTTGTTGTTGCACCGACTATTTATTTGCATATCGTTTTTTGAAAATATTTGTTTATAATTTTTTGGGAAAAATATGGGAAATGTGTTTCACTATTAGTTACTATGGTTACAAATCGCAAATTAATATTTTTGCGCGAAATGAGTGTTTTAAGGTAATTTGTTCTTTAGTTTGAAATTAAGAAAATAATTTCTATTACGCCTTACGTAATCCTATACTAATTTTTTTAACAGGTTAAAGTTAATAGTTAATCTTCCAGGCATGGATCGAGACTACACTTCAGACGTTTTAAATATCCGGAAGTTCAACATCTCAAGAATTTGGCACGTGGTCGGGGGTGGAAGTGGGAGGGTTTTTGTATGGCATTTATTTTGGTGGTGGGAGGGCTTAGGAAGGCCTATAGTGGTGGAATTGAAAAAAGGGATAGGTTTTTCGTTGCAGGTCAACAAATTTTAATGTATGATAGACTAATGTTAAAGTATGTGTGCTATACATCACATGTTGCTACATTAATAGGTTCAATTTTTTTTAGTTTAAATGTAAGTTATATGTTAGTGATTCTAATGAGAACATACAAATAATGTAAAAAATTTATTTTAAAAAAATCTAAATACAATAATATTTAATGTTATAAATCCATCCAGTATTATGTATTCACTTTTTGAACAATAAGAAAAAATAATGAAATTTGAAAATAATTGAAATGTGTAACTATTTGCTTATCCAACAAGTGATGATCCAAAACAATTCCAAACGATTGATAAATACTGTTTTACTTGAATATAATTGATGCATCACTAACTACTGTAACAATAATTTGATATGCGATCACAAAGGCATATTTAGTTTTTCTTAATTGTTCAATTCAACTTTAAACTTCATTGTATACATATTGTTCGTTAGTTCTCTATCGTCCTGAAATGATATTTAATTCCATGAATAGCCCCAACATTGGAAATAGTCATTTCTCTCAGAATCGTAAATAGCCATTACAAGCTATTAATACTTTCTTATATATCACTGATGTGTCTGCAAGATATGTATCTTCTTTCTGTACTAACGAATTCTTTACTCACAGCGCGTTAAGAAAGTGTATTAGGCAGTTTGTTTTTTAGACGCAGTATTTTTTTAAAAGCTCGAGCAAGTCTAGTGAGTTTACGAACCTCTCAATCTCTTTCAAAAGTTTTAGGTGTAATAAGAAAGACTTTTTAAGACATCCTAGTGGACTGTAAAGTTAATTTTTGAAAGTGATATACGTTTCAATATCCACCGAAATATTGGTGGATGATGATTTTATTCAACCATTCGCGGCTAAACCCGTGAGAAAGTGTTCCCATTAGCTCGTCTCTGTTTGTTAGATTTTAATCTGTTAACAGAATAAAACAGTCAGGCATTTCACCAATTTTGTAACTAAAGATTGTTTCTTAATCAAATTGTTTATTTGGATTCTTTTTATCTTCTCGGTCAAGACTATAAGTTTATGGGTTAATAAACTAGGTTTTTCGCATAGGCACTATGAAATAGGTAACTTTAATAAGTTCTAGATGCTAATGGTTGTTAATATTGCGAATGTTTTTCACTACTTTTGCCATATAATTTGTTTATTAAATTATTTTTCGCGAATGAATTTTTTAAGTCTATAATTATAATCGATCTGTATTGCAACTTTAAATATTTTTGCAGTTGGACCCGGAGCCTCCAAGACAACGGTCACAACCTCATCACCTCCCCCCGCTACTCGGGTTCCGAGGCTGACCACTACCCGTTTCCAGGGTCTTTTGCCGCTCAGATCGACTCAACCCAGCGTAACCACCGCTGGCCATACTTTTGGTGTGTAAAAATCTCCGGCTACTTATAAAAAAATTAAAAAATTAATTTAATTATGCTCGATAGTAAATCAATTTTAATTGTGCAATGTTTCAACCATCGCTCTAATTAATTGGCAATTATGCCACTATATATATAAATATTAGCAATAAAAAATAATTTTCAGTACAATTTAAACACATTGCACTGCATTCTCACTAAAAACTATCGGAAAATTTTTAGCTCACTTTCTAGAAAGTAGAGCTTATGGATTTGACCATGTCCGTCTGTCCGTCCGTGTGTCCGCACTAACTCGATCTTTGAATTTAGGACTTATTTTATAATAGTTAATTTTGAGTAGTTAGAAAACAATAGACTAATTTTAATTATTGCATTTTTTAAATAAATTTATTAGCTTAGATTAAAATATGATAAAGTGAGCTCTCTATGAATGTGTCGTTCTTGTTTAGGTAAAATATTGATAATAATATTGATTTAAAAGACAAAGTATTAAATATAAATTTACTTAAGACACCACACATATAATTATTTATTAATATAAATTTTACTAATTTTTATTGATAACTAAAGTAAGAAAAATATTTTTTTATATGGTTAACATCTGAACGGAATATTCCGTTTTTATAGTAGCAGTTTGGACCAAAATAATAAAAACTGGATAAAAATAGCGAATATCAAATTCAGAGTAACGATTGAAATGAAATGGCGTTTGAAAATAATAATAAAGCAAACATACAGATTCAGTACACTTTTCTCCGATGGAATACTTATAGACTTCGATAGTTGGACAAACACAACGGTAGTATTGTTTATCCACAGGCAAACCTAGATGCGAGCACTTATTAGTTTCACATATATTTTGTGTTTTTGGCTGACGAATACTATGCCTTAATTTAACTAGAAATTAAACCCTCTTTCTCATTTGTGACATTTGTCAACAAAACATATTGTTTAATTACCGTAATTACTTTTATTTGAATACACAGAAAAAAGTTTACCTTAAGATTTAATAAAACGATAATTTAGTATTTACGAGCATTAAAACAATGTGTTATTCAAATCTCAATTGCATCGAAGTATAAAATCTATTCATTTTCTTCAACTAAATTGAATAGTGCATCGAAGACAATATACAAAGATTTTTGAATTGTGATCGTTTTATTGAAAAAGAAAAACAATATAATAGAGAGTTTATTAGTATCATAATTATACTAACGAGAGACCCTTGGGAATAATTGGCGCAAATTTATACAAAGTTTTTCACCTCAAGTCCGGCTTCCCACTTGTTTAGCATCGAGCTGTGTCCCTCATCTCCTGTGCCCTGAATTTCCCTACTCTAGTACTCTATTTGTATGCATGTATTATTAGAGGCTGTAAATAAATCAAACATATAACCAATAATACGATGCAATTAGTATGATAAATAGTAAACGTATAACGCTTTACGTAATGAAAGCGCTATGATATCAGTATAAAAACTTTAATGCGCATGCTTTTTGAGTGTCATAATCTTAGTTTCTAATCAAACTTATTACTTATAGTTGTTTTGATTCTGTTTATTATTGCAATATTATTAGTTTATATCGTTCATAAACAAACTATCCCGAATTGAGGCCTTAAGCGGGATTACCCTTCCCCTAAGAACTCTCAAAAAGTTCACCACAATTACTTAAAAAATGAAAATTACAACTTTATGGAGAATTTTTTTTAATGTTTTTTGTCCGATTGCAGAAAAATTGTCGCTTAAATTCGAGTAGTGTGGTCCCCCCCTAAAGTTTTGAAAAGTCGAAAAATAACCTGCCCCAGTATGCCCCAATAGCAAAAAATCTAAGAAAACAATAGTAGTTGAAGAAAATAAAAATGTGATAACACTAGAATCTTTAGAAAAGTATTTTAAAAGAAATAAATGATAAGAGAAATGTTTAAAGAAGAGTTACCACAAGAAAATTATACAATATTGAGAGAACCATCATAAAAACACTTGGTTTCATTATCGATAAACAATCACTTTATATAAATGTTTATTATTTCAAATTCTTTATTTTCGAATTATTTATTAGTTGACACTAAATTAAGCTTCAATGTAATATATTTTTATTAATTGATTGCTTTATAATAGTTTTTATTTATAACATGGAAATAAATTAATTTAAATAGCATTTTTTATATTTGAAACTTTAGTATTTTCAGATAAATTTTATAGAAATATAAATTTGGCTTATTTTTATCTGATTATTCTGTTAGATATAAATATATTTAGGATTGTCCTTCCTTTTGTGTACTCTTTCTATAAATAAAGTGTTTTTTTCTACCTTTTTTATTTAAGGGATTTTACAGATATCTTATATTTATAAAAGGGGTTTAAACAATATTTTTTATATGACTTAAATCTAATCATTCCCTTTTTGGCACAGGAGTTAAGAGATTCTTGTTTTTAACCACTGCCTTGAAAAAGTTGTAACAATATGGACACTAACGGATGGTTCTGTTTTATATGCAATAGTATTGTAGAAAACTTTAAAATACATTGTTAAACAATAAAATATAGTTATTATTTCAAATAAAAAAATATAAGAGTTTTAAACCAAATTTAAACGATTTTGTGAAAAATAAGCTATATATGGTATATGAAAAAATTGGGGAATGGAATATTAAAATTTACTCAAATTTAAACGAAATTTTATAAAATCTGGGAAAATAGCATTTATAGCTAAATAGGCATATATCATTAAAAAATTAAATAATAGCATTGGATATAAACTTCTCCAAACAATGTTATTCGTGCACATATAAGTTAACATTTATAATTTATGAAGTAAAAATGCTATTGTTTTTATTCTTGAATTACAAGCACTTTGTCTTCATTTTGAACATCTAAACTATTTCAAAATTTTATTGCAATTTTACGCGCTTAACACCGGATAGAGCTCAAAATTTATTTATTTGTTAAATATACAATCAAATTATTTGAATACGTTGTGAGTCAAGCATCAGCTGTCTCTTCATTCAGTTTATTAAATAAATTTGAATTACTATCGCGTTTTAAACTATGATTTCTATATAAACTCAAATCAAATCAGTGTATTATTCCAATTTAAAAAATGTGTAATAAATTTAACTTTCAGTTTGTGATGCATTCAATTTTGTTATTAGCTAACAAAAGGTTCGGAAAGTTTACAGTAATATGTCTAATTCATGCCATAAAGATTTCTGAAAACAATACTACACGTACAAAGCTTAGCATATAATGATTTATATTTACACAGTTATCATTTATTCTATAACAATAGTTTCAGTTTATCGTATAATACAACAATGAATGTTCTGTTTTCAAACTGTGTTTTACAATGGCATGTACTACTTGTTTCAAATAATTAGTTTCCTATAAGCATAATTCTCGAACACTTTTTTTAAACGATACAATACGTTACAATTTAATCAAATATTTTGTATCGATATATCAGTCAATTTTTAGAGCTGTATGTGTTTATCCTATAAACATAATAAAATGGTTTTAATTATCAAATTATTATTTGGTAACTATAAATGTTATAATATTATCTTAACTAATAAACACTAAATAAACATTAATTTACAGTTATTTTCAAATTGTTATCGCATATAAACGGTGACACTATTTGTAACGAATTACTGCAAAATAACTATTCATTGGATTTCGCTTACACTGACTATGAATTTTCTAAACCAAGTGTGACTGACATTGAAAGTGTACAACTTATACACATTAAAGATAAAATGTGGAGAATACATTTGGACAACCATAGCATTAAAGTTATAGGCGATGAGAATACTTTTAATGGAAAAGCAATTGGGTTTGATTACTATCATTCTACTTTGACAAAAGAGAATAATAAGATTGCAGTTAAACTGATAAATGTTGACAGAAATAATTCATTGGAAAATTGGGTACTCGTTTTATTTAATGTAAGGTTGAATAGTACTTTGTTATAATACTTTAAAACTGATTTGGTTGTAATATTCAATTACATTGTTTAGGGATCAATGTTTAATAGCATAATTTGGATATATCCGTATGGATACTTTGAATTTAATTCAACTAAATTCCAATTCGAACACCACTTCGAATATATAAAATATATTCCCGATTCTTTTAGAGATGATATCGAAAAACAACTGATGTTTATACTTATCGAACAAAAGCCAATTGAAAATTCAAATTGAAGGTAGCCAACAATAACTAATTTTAATAGCAACTAAAAATTACCTAACAATGCAGTTTAAATTAAAAAAAGTAAGACTAACGCACGCATTAACAATGAAAGTTCTATTAAAGAAATTTAAATGCAAATTTTATATAAAAGCCCAAACCTAACAAACTTAACAAGTCTACCAAACCTACCAAACCTACCAAACCTAACAAACCTAATAAACCTAACAATCCTAATAAACCTAACAAACCAACCAAACCAACCAAACCTATCCCAATCAACAGAATCTACCATCCTATCCAAACAGTTAGAGACATCGCTTTATATGTACAGTAGTTTACAACAATTAACTTTATTAAACTCTTTTCAGTTTTAAAATTGATTTAACTTTTATTGTTTAAATTATGAATTGTTGGCTACCTTCAACTGCACAATACCCAAATTAAATGTGCAAATAAATGTTATAAAATGCAATTTAACTATTAAAATCTAAACAGCGGCTACAAATCATAGTGAGCTGATAATAAACCCATTTATTTAATTTTATTTTATTTTTATTAAAGGTTACCAATACTATTTTCACATTTCCATCCCTAATTTTATACATATCTAATGGAGTTTAAGTATTATTTAGATATTATAGAGTTTCGCATCAAATAAATTAATAACGTTAAATCAACAGAATAAATTTTTAAATTATTAATAGCAGCAATGTGTTGCTGAGAGTTCGTTGTAACAATAATTATAACAATAGGGAAATATCAATAAAATTAATTGCGAATCATTTGAAATGAAGCTAATTTTTGTGTATTGTGGATACACACTGT
>JAQIXJ010004155.1:0-11285 GCA_034700185.1 Phthiracarus laevigatus | reverse complement strand
CTCCCCCGCCCATGTCGGACTCCCCCGTTCATGTCTGACTCCCTCCGCCTATGTCGGACTCCACCGCCCATGTCGGAGTCCCCCGCTTATGTCCAACTGTCCCGCCCATTTCTGACTCCCCGCCTATGTCTGACTCCACCCGCCTATGCCGGACTCCCCCACCAATGTAGGACTCCCCCGCCCATGTCGGATTCACATCGTCCTTGTCTGACTCCCCCGCCCATGTTGGACTACCTGGCCGATGACGGACTACCCCACCCATGTCGGACTCCCCCAACCAAGTCGGACTCACGCGCCCATGTATGAATCCCCCGCCCATATAGGACTCCAACCGCCCATTTCGGACTCCAACCGCTTATTTCGGACTCCCACCGCCCATATCGGACTGCAATCGTCCATGTCGGGCTCCCCCGCCAATGTCGGACTCCCCCGCCAATGTCGGACTACACCCGCCAATGTCGGACTCAACCGATTTATGGCTGTGTGTGTTACTGTGTGTATGACTGTGTGTAGATGACTGTATCTATGAAACGAATAATAAAGGTGTTAAAGGGTATTTTAAAATTTTTTTGGACCCGTCCTGTATAGTGGTGCCCACCCCCTCGAGTGACCCCTCATATTACTCTTCTTATTCAGTAGAGTCGAATGATATAGCTACTGAAGGGTTATTTTAATCTTATTTTGGACCCCTCCTGTATGAGGGGTGCCTAGCACCTCGAGTGACCCCTAATTTTACTCAGCTTCTATAGATCCGAATGATATAGGTGTTAAAGGGTATTTTTAATATTTTTTGGACCCCTCCTTGATTAGGAGGCACACCACCTAGAAACCCCCTACTTGATCTCCTATCTTTGATCTGTATCCATTGATATTGTTGTTGTGGGGATGGACGTACGGGAGGGTCGAATAAGATTCTATTGAATCAGTTTTTCCACCCCCATTATTTTAGTGGGGGGTCCTACCCCATCGAGTGACCCCTCATTTTACTCAGTTCTTTGAGCTGGTTTTAAATATATAGGTGTGGATAGGTATTTTGAATTTTTTTGCCCCTCCTTTTTTAGGGGGGGGGTCCCACCACATCGAAACCCCCTTACTTGCACTCCTCTCTTCAAGCTAAATCCAATAATACAGGGGTCGAGGGGGTGCAACCTCCAGGGGAGGCGCCTATAAAGGATATCACACACACACACAACTTTGAAATATGTATATATGATTATATTTTAATAAATGGAAAAAATAAGATTCAACGCAGACAATCTATAATCAACAACTCTTTAAATATTAATTCATTTGGAAACCATTTATCTAAAATCAGTTTACATATTAACGCCATTCATAGATTATTGAATTAGAGAGCTCACTTTTCTTAGGTTAATGCTTACTTAAGTACTAGCTAACTGAGTTTAATCTACATCTTTATTATTTACTCTTATGTTCGGGTTATACTAAGTTATACCAGCAATTGGTATTTTACATAAGAGTCCACAGACGGACGGACAGACGGACATCACAAATACAATAGCTGACTTTTTCAAAGTGAGCTAAAAAATTAGTCAACAAACAATTTCCTATACACTTTAAATAAGTTATTCGTAATAATCTTATTTTAAAAAAATCAAAGCAAAAGATTATTAAAAACATGTAAAACATTTTAATTGAATGATTAACAAAAAATTCAAAATAATCATACATGCTTATGACTATAATAATATTTATCATTTTAAAACAAATAATTAAATATTATGAGTACCGACAAACAGAATACTTCGCATAACCTGTATGATCTTAACAATCAGAATAACTCCATTGTGTTTAAAATACTATATTTATATTGAAAATTTGTTTTACAGCTTATTACTATACATTTCAATAAATTTGCGTTGATTGACTTTTTGAATGTTTAAAACGCTTATTATATATTTTATACTAGTACATCGCATAGTACCATACGCTCAATGGTTACAGTTTAACTTAAAAATAACATTAAACCTACTTACCATCTCTGTTTTCACACATGTATATTCGATACATTTGAAGTAAGGTAACTGAGTTTAATGGATGACACAGAGTACAAAAGCACACTGGAATCAAAAGCATCTTGGCTACAGGTTAAAGTTGGTGAACTACGCGTTAACTAGTTTTTCAAAATCGGAAAAAAATATTTTTTCTAACGTCAAATTATATGGATTTTAGTATTCAGTCAGTCAGTCAGTCTGTCTGTCTGACTGTCCATCTGTACGTGCACACTTATGTTAATTAAAGTATTTTTTTTATATATGTTAAATTGATTTCAATATATTTTTTATGTTAATTAAGGGATTTATACCGATTTGTTATGTTAATAAAATGTTTTTAATGTCGAAATAACCATAAATAGGACCAAAAATGGCATTAAAAGGTTCAAACATGCCCGAAAAGTGGCTAAAATCTGTCAAAAATTGGTATTAATTGCGTAAATGTAGTTATAAAATAGGGGAAAATTAGATCTAGATAAAAATGGGTA
Organism: Phthiracarus laevigatus; assembly: GCA_034700185.1. Classification (NCBI taxonomy): domain Eukaryota; kingdom Metazoa; phylum Arthropoda; class Arachnida; order Sarcoptiformes; family Phthiracaridae; genus Phthiracarus; species Phthiracarus laevigatus. The sequence goes on along the minus strand of JAQIXJ010004155.1, from coordinate 8,782 downwards.
AAAATATAGGTCAAAAAGAGCAATAATTGGTCTAAATAAGCAAAATTATGAAAAATGGGCAAAAATTTAAGTAGAGATTTCATGTGCATCTGCCGTTATTTGCTGTAAAAATATAATTTTTTGGCTCAAATTGTGCAAAAATCTGGTCAAAATAATATTAATATCACTTAAATCTGATAAAATGTATTCTTTATAACTTTGAAAAAAGTTATTATTAAAAATTTAACCATAAAAAACAACATATGTAATGAAAAATTGTTATCAATTTTTTCAGATCAATACTATCATAATATCATAAAATTAGATTATCATATAAAAACTTTTATTGAATGTGAAAAAATAATTATAAAAATTATACTTAAATATAGAATTTATTTATCATATTTTGTGGTCTACATAAAAAATTTTAAAAAAACTAAAATAAAACAACTAATTAGTAGTTTTATAAAAAAAATTAAATTTAATTTAATAATGATTTTTACTTTAAATTAATTTTATTATTAATTAAAAGCAAAACAAATACAAAAAAGTTATCTTAAAGTTCTGAAAGGGTGCTATCGAGGAATTCGAGAAATTCCGGTCCACACTTTTGCGTTTACGCGAAGTTTAAATAAAAACACACGTCGAACGTTTATCGTTATAAAATGTATTTTTAATGTTTTTCGAAATAATAATAAGTACACATTATGCGTGTCATAAAATAGTAATGAAAACGAAATATAACGTTAATCGTTATTTAAAATATAAAATATCGAAATAATATCGAGTCATGAACTCGACTGTCGTCCATGAGAGGTAAAACACGTCTATCGTGGATACAATACGATTGAATACGAATTTAAAATATGCGAGAACGTTGGTGTTTGACAAGTCTCTGGCAGAGAGAACCAATCAGAGCTTGTCTCTGCCAGGTGTTCGTTCGCGTTCTGCGAATATCAAAAGTATTAAAGTAATAAAGTCTAAAAATAGTCTTATAAGCGCTTCGCGAGAAAGGATTAGTACAAAAATACTCGGAATTCCGGGTTTATGACTTCTCATTTCAATCTAAAAATTAAATTAAAATCTATTTCCGTAGTCATGATAAGGGTCGAGTTCCAGAGGCTCCGGCTGGAACCATAGTCTAAAGCCTGAGCCTCCCGAGCCTAATAAAATTAGAGCCTGAGCCCGAACCTGAGCCAATTAATTAAATCCATTTAAAACGTCTTTACTAACTAACGTGCACCAATCGAATTGATTTAGTTTTTTAAAAATGTATAGCAAGTTGATTTTAAAAAATTTTTTATAACTATTCCAATTTATTATATTATCACATCAATCTTGATGTGGATAAAAGACTTTCGGACGAGTTAACAAAATGGTTGCTTTTGACAGACCACACGGTAATTTATTGATCATCAAACAAATGCTTTAATGATTGACGTTCAAATCACTAATAAAATTATTCAATAATAAATGATTAAAAAGTTTTTAACCTTTTTCTTGCGTTTTATATTATAAGTTTAGTGTACAATTCTCGTTCGGACATACGTTATATTGAACAGGATATTTCTAAGGATTTAGTATTACTTATTGAATTAAGAACAAAACATTAACTTCCTGTTTTTATTATCATATATTTGAAATGTTCTAATCAAGAGTTTTAAACGAAGAAAGTATATCTAAATAAAATCAATCTTGTGTGCGTAAATATAGCTGTTTCATGATTATCCAAACGATGATTACTTAATGTACTAATCCTACATGGAAGTTGCAGACAACTTTTGCAATAAGTTTATTTTTAGTAAAACGTTGAAATTACAATTAACATTATTATATTACACAATGAATAAATAAATAGGAAACGCGTGCAACCTATTTATAGCTGCATTGAGTAAGAATTTTGTTCACTGTTACCATTAAGATGAGATTTCAAAAAATTTCAAGCAAAAGATTGTCAGCAGTTTGATCAAAGAGATAGTGCCATATTTATCCACAATCTTGTCTTTAAATGTGACAATTAACAGGTTTAAAAAACATCAATATTTTTGTCACATAAATGTATGTTAAATCAAATTTACAAACTAATATCATGAAAACCTTTGGTGAGTTATTATTAATATGTTTAATTGAATTAAAGTTAATTTTAATATATTTTTACTGAAGCTTACATATTGTTGGCAATTATATTTATATTCATTGTAAGTGTTGCTTCTAATAAAACCAGTAACTATATAGAGTTATCTACAATGCATGAATACGTATATGCCTGTTATGTAACAAACATTAAAGGAACAGGTGTGTACTGTAAACCCAATGCAAACGAAAGATTTAAATTAAACTTAGAGATGGAAAGAATAGCAAAACAGTATCCAAACCTCACGTTTTATGACGAACTAACAGTTTATGGTAATGAGGTGTTTACTGACTTAACTGAAGATGTATTTAATGGTATCACATTTGATGTTATATTGTTATCTGCTCCAAAGTTGAACCATATTCATAAAAATGCATTCGCAAGCACAGCATATACAACTTCAAAGTTTTATATAACCGACGAAACAACACTATTAGAAAACTCACCGCCAGATTGTGATTTGTATTACGCTTTGAGTACATTATTAAATGCCACCACTATTACTATATCTCTCAGTCCATCAGTTAAGCATGAAATACCTTATAACGCATTTAGAAATGTGAATGGACCTCAAAGCAGAATAAATGACTTAATATTCTCTGGAAGTTTTACAATCTCTCGAATCGGCAACAATGCTTTCTATAATATTCAGTCAGTTACGTATATTGATATGGATGTCGCTCGCATTGAAACGATATCATCGAACGCTTTTGATTTTAATACATCGTCTAATGATCGATTAACCATAGATCTTATGTCGTGTCAACTTTCAGAAGAAAGTTTTGAAGATAATGTGTTCAGTGGCACTCGGAGACCAGTTACTGTTATGTTGCGTAAGAGCTTTAGTCATTTAATAATTAAAATATTCAATTAATACGACGATGAGAAAAATAAAACTTTATTTTTACTATTCTATAGAACATAATCAACTTAAATACATTGAGGAGAAAACATTTTCATCATTTTTAGAGGCAGATGAGGGAAATTCTATATATCTTCTTGGAAATAGTTTGAACTGTAAAGATATATCTAGATTTGTTTGGCTTTTGGCTCAGAGACAGCGATTCATAAACCGTGTTAAAGAGGCGACGTGTAGTGATGGGATCACAGATCTTTGGGATTTAGAGATTCCTGAGAATATTACAACGACAACTGTAACAACTACTACAGCAGAAAATTCATTCGATTCGTGTGGAGATGATAAAAACGAATTTAAATTTGTTTTCTCAATAACAATATCTGCGATTTCTTTAACTTTATTGACGCTAACATATATTTTAACAAAGGTATACAAGAATACACGGCAAATACACGACGAGTTTATTGATTTCCGCGAAAAATATAAATCCAATCTAAAATTATGCTTATTTTTGGTTAATATTTATTTTATATTTGGAGTGCAAAATATAAATAGAGAAGTAAAATGAATTTCTAAATTATAAATTTTAAAATAACTAAGTTTTCGTTTGTTTCACTCTTAGTGGTTATGCAAAGTGTGGGCATTTTTAGTCTATTACATATATTTGACTGGTTTCTTATGGATACTATTAAAGTCATTTTATTTTAAAAAATTAACATCAAAGGTTTTTCCTGATTCGTATTCAATCAAATATAGTCATTATGCGATCACATATGGAATTTCACTTATTTTAGCCATTTTAATATTCTCAATCAATTGGTTCACCGAAAATGTTAATAACAACGCACGCGTTCATATGTAAGTTAAAAGAAACCGTGACTATTAGTTTTTGAACGGAAATAAACAAAAAAGTAAATGGCTTTTAAATAAATTATTTTATAGCTGCTGGTTATCGTCGAAACACAATTTATTACAATCAGGGATTATAACTGGTAATAATTCGGTTGATTATTTATTAACAATTATAAATTATTATTATCTATATTACAAAATTAGGTCCAGTATTAATCATAATGGCTGCATCATTGTATTACATCATTATATCAGTGAAAAACCTTATTAAAAATGCTAAACATAACCATTTAAATCGAGATTATAAGTGGGTTTTTGGTTTTGCTTTCAACGTATTTCTGACAATAATAACATATATAATAATTAATTTTTACAGCAGTATCCGAAAAAATTACTATTATTATATTGCGATGTCATTGATTTTCATACAAGTAAGTTTAACGTTTCGTTTAATGTTATTCATTGATTTTTGATATTTTATTTAAATTTCAGGTTCTAATTGTAATTTCTAATGACGCTATTCAAGTGTGCAAAACAGTGAAGCACAACCGGCAAAATAACTAGGAAAATTATTGTGTTTAAAAATGTGTAATTATTTATTTTTTCGTTTTCTATTAAAAAAATGGATGTTTTTAAAAATTATGATTGTGTCGCGCGAATCATTATATTTGTCAGTTTGGATTTGGTAGGCAAGTATAGGATTGTGTTCTTAGGCAATCGATTAGCGCTTGTTTCCATCGATTATGACCTAAGATTGATTTTTTCTTTATGTGAAATTAAATTTGAAAAGCATTTTATCTAGTTTTGTAAATAAAGCAATTTTAATTTAATTTAAATATACGCAAACACTAAAATAGAAATAAAATTTACATAATTTGAAAATTACGATGCAATTGAACTGCAATTTAATTTGTTAAAAATGTAAACTAAAATTGTATACGAAATATTAAAAAAGTTCAATTTAATGAGCACATCTCTCTTTTTTTATTTGATTTATACAAAATTTTACCAAACGCGACATTGTGTTAAAAGGCAATTTTATTACATTTAACATATATTTATTACAATGAGAATTTTTCTTATTTTGTACATGATGTTCATTTAAATAGAGATTTGCAAAGAAATTATTTCAAAGTAATTTTGAATCGTAATTACAATTTTAGAGAAGAGAAAAAAAATTACTGATATGCAAAGAAATCTCTAATTGAAACATTCCTTGACATCATAACTAAGTTTGCAAGAAGAATAAAGATGTTATTAGCGAGATAAGTTCCTTTGGGTTGCTTTTATCTCGTTTTTCAATAATAGTTTACGTGATTTATTTAGAATAGGTTTTACCATCAATAATAAGTTTTCCTTTATAAATGAAGGAATTTATTTATAATTATTTAACATACAAAATTTATTCTCAATTTCTCTAAGCGTTTAAAATTCCTATTGAATATAAAAAATACGATTTTAAGACTAATAAACTCAGAGATGACTTTTATTGTGGATGATTTCGGCAAATTTTACTGAAATATTTTTAGTCAAAATCGTACAAAACAAAAAAATTTCTATATAATCTTATAGAAACAGAAAAATTCTTTAATTAGTTTAAAATTGATACAAAAGTAAATTTATATTAGAATATCAGACTCGCACATAACAAAATTATTGGAAGAACATGAGTTATCATTCCAGTTCCATTGAGAGTAAGTATTAATTTGTACACAGTTTTCATTACCTCCAAGATTATTAGGTTCACATGTGAGCCAATTTGTATAATTAAACTGCGATCCGTCACCCCATCTCCATACCCCTAAACCATCTTTGAAACCACTCGTCCATATGGCTTTGTTTCTAAAGGATGCATATGTTTCTGATAAAAATTTTTGCTTTTCTGCTGACTTAATCGAAACGGAAGACATGTTATATTTATTACATAATAATTCCGCGTTTCGATGTGTCGCACTTTGTTCATTCGCTTTCTTTGGAATAGCAATCGCTTGACGATTATTTGTCAGATAGTTTACAAATACTCTGCATTCTATCGAGTCATTATACGATTTGCAAGGATTTAAATACTGAAGCTCTCGTTTAACAATACTCATTTCTGCAATAGTTTTTTCTAACCCAATTTTAGTTTCGTGTAATTCGTTATTAGTACTCATTAGTTCAGATTTAGTAATTTCCAATTCTTTGTTTGATTTATCTAATTCCTCCGATGTGTTCCACAATGAAATGTTTAGAGTATTCACAGTTTCCTTTAAATATATTACAGACTTTTGTAAGTACGAAACCAGCCATTTTTGCTCCTTTTCGCACACAACAATGTTTGTTGTCGTGCACATTACATTAAACCATTTACCATTGTATGGTTGCATGGCATACATTTGAACGCAATCATAACCGCTATTATTCACAGGAAAACCATTTGCCCAGTTTGTGTATTCTAATGGAGAAGAATCGGTCCATTTGTAGCTGTTAGTGCTATGTTTGATACCAATCCACACATTGTCTACTATTTTGTGAATTTCGATCAACAGATAAAAAAGAAAATCTTGTTCTTCTTGTGACCGAATAGAGACTAAATTTGATTGTTCTAAATCAAAGCACTCGGCGTTTGCGTCTTCAAAGCTTTTTAACTTTTTTATGATTTTATAACATTTTTCATCCTTATATGAATCCCAATCATTACAGTTTAACTGCTGATCCGCTATTCAAGTTAGAAAATAGAAAATAGATCATTAGTTTGCTTAATTTGAATTTTTAAATTTTAATTATAACTTACCGAATCTTAATTTAAATATTAACACAAACGACAAAACATAAATATATTTCATTTTAATAAAGATTTTTAAATATTAAATTTAACAATACTATAATAATCCTTTCTATTATCCGCACAAATAAGAATATCAATTTAACCATATTTTTCTAACCAATTTATGTGCGAATTTTTATTTGCTTTCACTTATTGCAGAAAGAAATTGATTAGATAATGTAAAATATTTCAAGAAATTTATTAAGCAAAATACAATAGTATTAAAATTTACAATATAATGATGCAATCTCTTATAGGATTTTGTTTTGCGATAAGAATATTATGAAATTTATACGTTGATACTCAACCACACATTTCATAAAACCGGCAAAACTTACTTTAACGCTGCAAAAGTTTTATCACGGTTTTCATTATTTCTTAGATTTATTCACAGCTAAAATTAAATTGTCTTATTTAAAAATCAATGGTTCAGAAACCACAATTATAATCTAATTTTATTATACTAATACTTTATCAATTAAACTTAAACATTTTATGATTAGCAAAAAAATAACCTAAAATTAATTATTATGTTTTTAAATGTTGCATTATTATTTTTACTAAAAGTAAATACTATTTCCGTATTATATATATTACCAAATGTAAAATAATTACTAATTACTTCATTGTAAATTTCTGTAAGAAAAAATAAGCCTGTTATATAAAATTTTGCGAGAAATAGAGCCAAAAGTGCAATGTTTTATGTTTCGATTAAAAATTATAAATAAGCTTACCACATAATGTGTTTGACTGCAACATTATCGACATTTATAAAAATCAAACTAAATTAAATTATATTTAAATGTTTTTGATGTTTATAATGATAACACATTTTAAAGCAAATTTCATTAAAACAGCACTAAAACTTATTTTATATAATTTTTTAGGTTATTGTTTACAAAGTCTCCATTTTATATGATCAAATTTTTACTTTTATTTTGATCTACAGTAATACACATTATAGAAAAACTATTAATTTCTCTAAATTTTATAAATGGCACGTGATAGTGTTGTAGTTGGTATACTTATATGCTTTGCGCATATTAACAATAATTTCGATCAAACTGATTAACAGGAATTTTTATAAGATTCATTCTTTCCAAACTTATGCGTTAAACCTTTATCATTATAATTTCAATTAAGTTTAGTTTTATTAAATTTTATTATTGGTAAATATGTTTTATCTTTACGAATTTTAAGTTAGATTTACGGTGTTTAATGTTCTAATTAACTACGTAAACGTGATAGTTTAACAATTACAATATAGTAAAGTTTCCTGATATTTTAATAAAAAAATGGAATATTATGAAAATTTGCCTGATATAATTTGGGTGCGAATATATTATATTGCTATATTTACCATATTTATTATTGTAGATGTAATATTTATGCTGAAATTTAAAACCTATGACGAAAAAAGTTTAAAACTAAATCATTTGTTTAAGATAAAAGGATTTTAAACTTAAATTTTCTTTCTGTTTATTTCTCATTTTAACATATTTGTATATAAGATTCCATTTATCTATTCCACGTTAATAGCTGTTATTCCCATGATTCTTGGTTTAAATGAACTTGTAATCCAAACATTATCCTTTTTATATATTAAGTTTGTCTGTAAGGATATAAAGTTATTTGCGGGGTTGTTTTTATCGCATTAATCAAATAAAGTGTTAATAGAAATACACTTATAAATTAATATGAAACGGGTGAAACATATTTATTGCTGCACTGACGTCGTGAGTAAGATTTTGATTTATTATTATCATTAAGAAAAGATTTCAAAAACTTTCAAGTATTGTATTGTCATCAGTTTAATTAAAGAGATTGTTATATAAATATACCATATAGCCTTTAAATGTTTTACTAAAGAGGTTTCAAAAAAAAGAAAAAAGTTTTGTTTTATAAACATATATTATTACTATGGCTTTGAAAATCGTTAGAAAAAAGGATACAAAATCGTTTATAAATCGTTTTATAAAAAGGCTTAAAATCGTTTGATAAATAGTATGAAAAAATTTTAAATTTTAGTTACAAAAATGAGTTATAATTAATGATGGCAGAAAACTCAAGCACATGCAAGCTAGCTTAAGCCAGCTCAAGCTCAAGATAAAGCTCAAACATGAGATTTAGTGTAATTCTAAAGCTAGAAGCT
>JAQIXJ010004154.1:0-11285 GCA_034700185.1 Phthiracarus laevigatus | reverse complement strand
TCTTTTTTTCCAAATGTTCCAGTAGACCAGAGAGACTTTCCGTTGACATCGTAAATCACAACATTGCCATTTCCATGGTAAACGAACTTTCCTGCAGCTATGGTGCACTGATAATTCTCATGGAAAAAATGGCCGCGATTATACGTGCACGCGGACAATGTAACATTAATTACAGCAAAACCAATAGATTGTATAAATATTGAATACATTATAAATTTTTGGATAAATAAATAATGCTATTATAATGTTGTTAGTAAAACGTAGATTAAAATTTACGTGATGGCAAATGATAAAACACCTAAAATATAACGGCAAACTAACTATCTATTTAAGTCGACATATTGCGAGTTATAAATGAAAGGATGCGATTTTTTATATACAAAAGGATGTTATAATTTTCTGGAAAGTTTGTAATATTAATGATTAGTAATAATAATTATGTACATTGAAAATCAATATTAAATAATATGAAAGAATCGAATTGGATTGTTAATAATTGACAGAGAATAGAGAACAAATTAATAAAATTAACATTTTGAAGTTATACTCAGTTGTGTCCACAATAATGACTTACAAGTGTAATTAATTTTGGATTAAGATGCGGCGTCTGGAAGAGAGTAGAAACGGTAGCAGTACAGCAATTAATTATTTCATAAGTTTGGGCATTTTTTATGGCCGTGCAACTACATAACTAAACGTCGTTTGATGTAATTGGCTTAACAAAAAGTGGGTTAAAGATATCGGTTTTGTGGAACAGTAATCGTTAGGTTTGTTTTATTGCAGCGGTGGCTAGTCTTGAATTCAGAAGTAGTAGCGGTAACAAGTGTGCTGGCGGTCTCAACAGTGGTTGCGGTATCAGAGGTAGTAATAGCTACAAGCAGTGGTAGCAGTGGCCGTGTCATTAGTTGTGGGCATGATATTGGCGATAGGGGTTACGTTGGTTGTTGAAGCGGTAGTTGTGATATTGGTGAATACGGTGCAAGTGGGAGAGATGACGTTAGTATGTGAATCTGAAACATGGTTGTGATACAAAGCGATGGTAAAGTTAATGGCAAGAACTTTGAAGAATATTAGACATTACACATTGATAGTCACTAAAATAGAAATTTTGAATTTAAAGATAAGTCAAGTGAATCAAAGTCTATTAATTATACAAACTTATTAAATAATTAACAGCATTAAAAAGACTTTGATTATTATAAGGGTGTTAGTTGGGAAAAAACCTATCTGAGAATAAAAATGAAACAGTATCAACGTTGATAAGATTGGAGAAATTGGAGAAAACAGAGAAGAGAACATTGAAGGAATAATTAAACTGGCAGTTAATCTTTGCCGAGACTTATCGGAATTCGAAACTTTCATCAAAGGGATATTACTAATGAATGGACAATACTAGGTCCTAAAATCGAAGACGTCTACAGAATAAATTATTTTCGTGAAAAAAGATCAAACAATAATTTTTTACAAGATGCGTTGTTTATAATATTTAATGAATACAGTTTTTGTAGTAAATGTAATATATTTGTTAATTTAAATTCAAATTCTCATTTCTGCAACAATTTTTTATATAGAATATTCATGTTGCATTATTTTATTACTTATTATTATTTAATTTGTTTTTTTGAATATTATACTGGTGATGGGAGCAAAAATTAATTATTAAAATTATTTTTGCAGTACGATTTTATAGTTTAATACATTTTCTTTTCAGTTTTTGAAATAATTTTAAAATTATATTTGTAAATTATTTTTCAACTATTTTTTTAAAATTGATGGATAAATTTTATTTGAGTTTATATTTGTGAATGTCCATCTAAATGACCCGCGTCTTTTATCAATAAAAATTTTTTTTTTCTCTGATATGTTTTGGTTTTTTCTCTCTGCTTGCAATAATAAAAAAGAACTTTTAACAAAAATTGATAATTTAAATTTCACTATGATGGCATATTGAATAAGGGATAGCATTTATATTCTTAAATTATTTTTAATGGACCAACAGAGAGAGAGAGAGAGAGAGAGGGAGAGAGAGAGAGAGAGAGAGAGAGGACAGACTCACAGACAGACATCCAGACATATCAATCATATAATGGCAAATTTTCAATATGCCATAATGATCTATTATTGAGTAATATTTACTGATTTTGTTGATAATTTATCTATTTTGGTTTTGATACCATTTTTGCAAGGTTATTGTAGTTTTACTCAATATTGTTCCAATTAAATAAACATTGGAACAATTTTTCATAATCTATATATGATAACAGAAGTTTTTCAAACGTAAAATTTTTTTTGTATTAGAGGTAGAAGGATGAACATTTTTTAACATTGAGTAAACAATGTAAACGATAATTTTAATCCTTTCTATAAATATCTTAAATTGGAGGCAGTAATTAACACCATTTTAAAAATAAAACCTAACGTTATCACTGTGCGACACAAGATGTATTAAAATCATGAAATGTGGGGTTATACTATTCTCGGTAAAAGGCACCTAATTTTTTCTCGGCTTACTGGCCAGCTTGATAATTGATGAGTTTTTAACCGAAGCATATCTTCTTTTAAGTTTTATCTAACAAAATAACAGGGTGGACTAGTATAATATAAAACAAGAGTGAACATTAGTAATGCGCTCACTTTGACTTTAAATCTATTGTTGGCTTACATTATTGGTTTATACTTTTAAATAAACAAAATTTTATTTGTTATTGTTTCGATAAAATTTTTATGTGCTTTAAAACATTGTTATAAATAGTACTTCAGTGAGTGTTAAGGTTATTTTTATTCATTCTTAGTTTAGCTCTCGACGAGGTAACATCAAAACTGGTCTTATAGAAAAAATTAGGCGCGTGTCATAACGAGTTTTACTATAATTGATAAGACGCGTGAAACCAAAAATAACTCATATTTGGCCCGTTATTACCCATTTTTGATCCGAGTTTAGTCATTTCTAGCACAATTTTTCCCCATTTTTAGTCATTTTTGACACAATTTAAGCCCTGTTTAGCCCCAATTAAAGCCAATTTTGCCATATTTTAGTCATTTATAACCCAATTTTGCCCCATTTATAGTCATTTTTGACCCAATTTAAGACCTGTTTTGATCCAATATTGACACATTTTGACTTAGTTATGGCCCAAATTTGATCCAAATATGCTCCTTTTTGCCTGATTTTTGTGATCTAAAAAAGTCTACAGAGTTACAGACAGACAGGTGAAATGTCAAATCCAATAGCTGACTTTTTCAAAGTGAGCTAAAAACTTTATAAAAAAGTCGAAACAAATTTAAAGGAAATATTTGTACAAGAAAAAAGTTTACGTTTTCAATAAAAACAAGAACGACTCATTCACTTCTTAATTAACATATATTCTGTATTAATGATGGCAAGAGTTTCTAATGACGATTCACTTTAGTAATATAAAAAATAGGAGAAATTTAATTTATTAATTTAAAATTGCGGGCACAGAGACTGTGAGACAGGTAAATACGGTAGTTAAAAGCATAACTTTGATTATTTTTGTTAAAATCGAGCTAAACAGTAAAGTTTTCGAATTGTATCTTATTATCGTACTAACTATTCGATAGATGGTAACAAATCAAATTTTTAGAACAAAATTAAATCAGTGATCGCGAAGGCAAGATATGTTACGTAACAGAAAGTTAATGCGCCGCTCAGACGGCTATATAAATTACAATATTGTAATACCATATTTGTACACGAAAATAGTTATGCGTTCTTTTTATAAACAAAAAACTAATTTTAGCACATGTTTGCGAAAATTCTGAAAGTTTTGAATCGAAACATTTTAGTTTCGATTCAAATTCTAAACAATTAACTATGCAACTTTTTTAACTAATTTGACTAATTCTAAGGTGAGCTAATTAATAAAGCTAATACAATTTTTTATATGATGTTGAGATTGTTTTTTAATAAAAAAATATGACGAAAGTGTATTATAATTTAAGTTTAATTTTATTTTAGTTAAGCATACTTTTTTTTACTGAAAATCTTAATTTTAATATGGATACGAATACGTTTGTCACACTATTTTGTTTTGGTTTATCGAAATAAACGGTTTCGGTTGTTTAACTGTTGTTTACGCGTTATATCATCGAAAGTAAGTTGTTTTACCGATTTGATTGCCATTTATACATGAATTTTCTTTTGATAAAATAACGAAATATTATAAAATATATAACAAGAAAATCATTCAGAAAACCTGTATATTAACTTTTTCTATATTTTTTAGAAGTTATAGAAAATAGCGGAATAGATTTTTCTTTATTTTTAAATTTAAAATCACCTTATATTTTCTAAAATACTTATCGAGTGCGAATACTTTCTTTTTTCCACCAGAGGCGAAATAACTCATTTTTATTTATTTAAGTTCCGAAAAAAGTTATAGCGCAAAATAATAAAAATAAATCTTATTTAGACGCCACATATCGCAGTGTAGCACAATATTATAATCCCATAAAATGCATCTCTTATTGATATAGAAAATCATTTTCTAAAATTACAGCTTATTTTTATTCCGCTAAAACATCTAATCGAGAGCTTTACAAGAATTTCTCATTCTGTTTGTGTTTTCCTTTCGCATCGCACTAACATTCGTTCGTTTCTGTCTCCTAATGCCTATCACCAAATTACACAGCGGTTATTATTGCCACAATATTTTATAACTTCAAGATCATGTCGACATATTTAATATGGCGTTAATTCAATATAAACTTATTTTCAAATCTTTTAATTATTTTAGGAATTTAGAAAACTCATTTAATTGGTTTTGGAAGTCAACAAACTTTATGCCTTTCTCGAAATATTTTTGATAAAATTTGGTTCATTTTATACTATTAAAATTTATAATATTCATACATCTTGAAAAACAAGTATTTCGCTGATCTGAATAGTTAGTACTTATTCTATCATATAATGGCATGCTTATTATTTTTGCACTAACTTAATATAGTTGGTGTTGCGAACAGTTGAGGTGGAGGCTATCACAAAAAAATATTTATCGAACATTTATCAAACGAAATAATTTTTTGACAAAAGGTTTGAACCGGAACTAAAGTGAGTTTTCCTTTTTTGAGAAGCTGTCTTAAAGTTTTAAACAAAAAAATTTTTAATTTTTATGAATAACATTGTTTTTATTTGATTGAAAGTTTTAGATAAATGAATTAGTTAATTCTTTTTATTTATCAAAACTCATAATATTAAATAAAAGTTCTTGAGTATTATTATGTTAATTAATGGATATTATTGTAAAAATTTTTTGGGAATTTAAAGTTTTCTCATTTTCGACATTATTTTTACAAATTATTTATGATTTTGAAATTCAGTTAAAATTATTTATAACAAAATGTTGCCATCATGGATAACCGTTTTTGCATTATTGTATCTATTATCCAACGCTTCTAACAAAACGCTGGTAGATAGCGCAGTTTGCAATATAGTTCTCAATGAAATAAACCCAGATGATGCAGCCAAACTAGAAGTAAGGGAATTTATCGAAATTAAACTAGTCTGCTCTGAAAATGGAGTCAAGTTTTCAAGTTTAAATCATTATAAAATGATTATAATCGATCACAAAAAAAATGGTAACGAATATAATTTTTAAAATTTATATCTAATTATTTTAAACTAATAAATAACTAGGGCAGCCAATTATTTACGCGATAATTAATCTGAATAATTATATGTTAAATGAAAACTATTTTTTCACTGTGGGTGGAAAGGAAGTTATAGATGCGTCTTTGTCTATTCCTTCTGAAGATATTATGTTCCGTCATTTCTACGACACCAACCAGTTAAATAACTTCATTCCTAATTGCAACGACTTACCATGTGCTATAGTATTACTGTATTCACAAACTAATTTACCAAACTTCAAGCTATCAACTGATGAACATTATTTAACAATAAATGCAGATATAAAAGATACCATAAAATCATCTATCATTGATATGGTTGTATACGGTCGAAGAACAAAATCAAGGAGATGTGACATTTACGAGTTTTTAAGACCTGCATATATTAATGAACAATATATATTAAGAGACTTTGATCCAGCATTTGGAAGCGATTTATCTGTTAATCGATGTACTGTTTCGACGTTACCTTTTCTCCATGGATCATTCAAATTAGGAGAACCATCACCGAATAAAGAAAATGATTGCAGTCTTAGCAGTTTAATTTTAGAATCTAACATATTAGCGCTAACGCCTCCACTCGTAACATTAGTTAATAACGACATTGCAGAATCATGTCAATCAGAATATTCTCCAAATGTTTACGAAAGTATTGAAACAAGTTTGGTTACTGATTTTGTTACACAAAACTCAAAAAGACAAAAATTACAAACATGTTCGACATTACTTAAAGATATTCGTGCTAACAAAGACAGGTCTGATGTAATTGCAAATAACCGAATTTCTCAAATGGGTTTTGATATAAACAACGAATAGGATACACTTAAGTTTTTTGATCCAAATTGGCTTAACTATATGTTAAAATACTTACCAAGTACAATGCCAATAAATCTAATCAAATCAAGTAGAAACATACAATCTTGGTTTTTGTTTAGACCGAATAACGATCAACCTTTTAAAAGTCGATATTTATGTAGGCTTTGCTCTCAATATTATGACATTATGCTAATGGATCAACATAATAGACCGGAGTTGGCAAATAAAGATGGTGTAGAAGTAAAAGCAACTTATAGTCTTAACTATAATTTTATTAAACGTCACTTTTCGTTGAGTGGGCATCAAGCTGTTGTTAATGAATTAATAAGATTAGATAAAGAAAAATTAATTGACACATTTGATGATTTACAACGTAAAAAAGAAATATCGAAAGAAGCTTAAGCAGCGACAGCTCGAATGATAAGAACAGTTTATGCTGAACTGCGCGCTAATGTACCTTTTTCTAGCCATTATATTTTTGTGGAGCTTCAAAAAACTCATGGTGTTCAACTGGGACATTTACACGCTAACTCTCAGGGAGCTAAAAACATGGCAGAAAGCATAAGTGATGAGATGCATAATAGATTATTAAATTTTTTAAAAAACCAGAATAAACCATTTTTAATGATTGTTGATACATCAGAGGATCTAATAAAAAATCATTATTTAAGCGTTTTAATTCAAGCAATAGAAAAGACAAGACCTGTTGTATATTTTTACAAAGTATACAACATTAATTCTATAATAATGTTCTAAATATTAATCTATTTTTTAGTTGATACAACTAACCTCCTCTGAAAGTGGATTCGGAATTTTCACTTCTTTCTATAATCAACTTGTGACTGATGGTTTAGTAAACGTTTTTAAACAAAACTTAGTGGGTTTTGTTTCAGATGGTAATTAAATTAACTGTATTATATAATATTAATTAGTATTTTTTAGGTGCTAGCGTCATGACAAGTCAGAAAGTTGGGTTTATATCTCATATTAAAAAAACTTTTGGAAATAGTATAATAGCTGTTCACTGCATGGCTCATAGGCTACAACTTGTTGCGGGGCATTCAATGAAATCTATACCTTACTTTGCAGAGTTCGAAGGATTAATTAATGAATTACATGGTTTCTATTTCGGCCATAGTCATAAAAGACCAATCCAACTTAGAGAAATGGCTGAAGAACTTGATGAAATAATGTATAAGCTCGATTATATCTTTCAAGTGCGTTGGTTAGCAAGCGAACTAAAAGCACTAAAAAAGATTCAAAAAATGTGGTTTCTCTTAGTTAATAACTTGGATAAAATTTCAAAAGATTTTAGTGAACGAGTAACTACAAGAAACAAAGCTTCATCTTTACATAAAAAAATTATCGACAAAAATTTTATATCAGTTCTACATTTTATGATAGATGTTTTGGATTTACTAAATATATATTCGTTAGAATTTCAAAAAACTGGTGGATTATTAATTGGTAAAAAATTTCTTTTTGATAAAATGGCAAATGGCATTAATTATCTTCAACAAAAGTTCGGATCTAATCTTAATGAGTTGTTATCTACATGTAAATGTCCAACTCAAGCGTCAATAAACTCTCCATGTTCACTAGAGGATTATGAAAAAAATATAGTTACATTGAAGGATATAAATTTGATCACATTTAAAGCTCCATTATTGTCAACAATAAAAAGATTATTTCTAGATTCTTTAACTGAAGAAATCAAAAAGTTTTTTCCTGACATTGAAGTAAGAATTTTGAAATATTTTCCCCTAATAATATACCAAGAAATCCGATAGAATACGGAACTTATGGTGTTAATGAATTGAAAGAATTACATAACTTTTTTAAATGGGATTTCACTTTCAACTTGTTACAGTCAGACTGGGTGAATCTATTAAATAATATGTTTTATAATCAAGATGTTTGGTGTAATGTAGAAAATATATCGCCAAACCTATTTTGGTCTGAATATTTAAAACTGGATATATGGACTCCAAGAACACTGACGTTAATACACACTGCATTAGTTTTACCAGGTAAGATTTGAGCAGTTTAATCGTGATATAAATATTTTTTTGTTTAGTTGGCTCGTCGGATGTTGAAAGAAGTTTTTCGTTTTTAAACGCACTTAAAACCCGTATTAGAAACAGATTGAATCCAATAATGCTTGATAAACTGATTAGAATTAAAATGAACGGGCCATTAGATGTTTCTAAGTTTAGCGCTATTGAATACGCTGAATTTTGGATTAAAAGCGGTCATTGGCCAGTTGATGATAAAAAACGACATATAGAAAAGGTAGTTGCTCCGGATCAACAAAATGCTGATTATGTTTATTTAGATAGAAGCGCTTTGTTTTAATTATTTTTTGCTAATGTCGCATAAAAAATATTTTGGCTTTTTGAATCATTTACTATGTAAGTTGTTTGCATGTGATAATTTACCAAACACGATGTTGATGTTAATGAAAAATGTGTAATTATATTTTTAGCTAAAAAATATACCCTTGTGTATGTTTCTCTTGTTTTTAATAATGAATTTGTTTATAAATTAATTACAATTACCAAATTACTGAAGATAATAAATTATAATCACCCATTAAACTTAAATTTAATATTTTATTGTTTTTTATTTGTATAAAAACCCAAGGATCACGCGTGACAACGGTCCTGGTAATAAAAATAATTAAACTGCTAATTAAAGTTCAAAAAGTTGTCTTGTCTATTTGTATGTTTGTCCTTGTGATGGAGATCAAGACAAGCCCACCTCCACGTGGAGATCTCCGGGTAAAGCTAACGGGCCTCTGCAATAGTAATTAACTTTAATTAATTTATTGTCATGTAATTTAAATGTTAAATTCAAAGCTTTATATAAATCGGTATTGTAGGACTAGCTCTTTAAGGGCAGGTTCTCATATTGATTGAATATTTTTAAAATATATTCAAGCAATAATTACTATTACTTCTTTAAATTTGTTTATGCTTAATTTTTTCATTAGGATATGGGACGTCAAAACATTAATACTTCAATGGCTCATACTCATTATGAGTTATCATCGAATGGTTATAAAGCATGGGAACAATATACAAATGGTTTTGGTTCAAAAATGATGGAAAAGCTGGGATTTAAAGACGGCCAAACACTTGGAACAACACAGCATGGCTTAAAATATCCACTTGACCACATAAAAACAACAAGGAAAATCGAGTTTGGAAAACAAGATGCATTAAAGAAAAATAAGAATAAGATGTTTAGAGGAAAAGGTTGTCAAGAGAGGCAAAACACTAAGAAAAAACTAAATTTAAAAGAACGGAGACGGTTAAAGCGAATTTATCAAGGACTAGCTCTTTACGGGCAGGTTCTTAGTATTAAGGACTAGCTCTTTAAGGGCAGGTTCTTAATATTGAGGACCAGCTTTTAATAAGGTTAATTGGATTCAAGAAATTTAAATTTATAATTTTAAGATTAAAACAGAAAAAAACATTCATAGAGTTCAATTTTTATTGTATGATCTAAGCTAATAATTTAATTAAAAAATACTATAATGGTTAATATAATTTTCCTATATGTCAAACATTACTAATATAAAATACGTGCTAAAGATAATGGTCGAGCTAGTGCGCACACTGTGACGGACAGACGGACGATCAAATGGACGGGCAAACAGACGGACAAACATGGTTAGTACCATAATCCCATAAGCTCTTCTTTTAAAATAAAGCGAGCTAAAAAATAATTTCTATATATGTAAGTTAAAACGAATATATTTTAATATAGTGTTAAACGCATCCATAATAAATTTTCCGTTAAATTTAATATTAACAAAACATTAAATTCGATATTCTGTCCAATAAGCATAATTTCAGTACATAAAAAATATAATGCATTTTTTAGCATTACAATATTTTTTTATTAGTTTTATATCTAATTGATTACGTAACAAAGCTTTTTTTATATTTTTTTTCATTTAGCACTATCAAGGCTACGGTTTTATATCTTGCCTTCGCGATCACTGAATTAAATATGCAACATGAGAAACTATTACAGTAATATTTCGAAAGGTTCCATCACTTTCATCATGGTTATCATGATTACTAAATTTTTAAGGTTTATGGGTTTTCTATTTTCCGTTACAGTAAGAATCAGATTTTAAATACGATTGTATTTTCGACTAAACAATTAACAATGAGAAAGCGCTTTATTTTTATTTGGTTATTCCAAAAAAATCTCCGATATGATTCATAGACCCCTAGTTGTAAATTCTAGTTTTAATTTCTAGTCGAATCAACTAATGTCACAGATGAGTGTCACAAAACATTAGCGCAAACAGAGTCGAAAGTCGTAAAAAGAGACAAACAAAAATTTTACTGGAACCACATCGAAGAGAATGCCATTATTTTTACTTTTTTAGTGTGTGCCAACTTTTGTGTGTTCTCTTTGGCGATGCAAACAGATTACTTTTAAACACATCTAAGTATAATTGCCACCTTTTATTAATCTTCATATTATAGTAATTTGTTCAAAAAAAGAATCGCAATTATAATTAGCGCAATATTAACATTTAACAAATGCCGTAATATAACTTTTATTTACACGAGAGTGTATTTTATGTTTCCAACTAATAGTTATGTTCGGTAGTCAAATGAATAAAGTGCCAATTTAGTTAAAACTGTGGTCGCAGTTTATAGCGTAGTGCTATTATTTTAATGGTGTAAACTGCATAATGTTTAGGATTGTGTTTATTACGAATAATGATGGCAGAAAGCTCAAGCTCAGGCAAGCTAGCTTAAGCCAGCTCAAGCTCAATAAAAAGCTCAAATGAAAGA
>JAQIXJ010004153.1:0-11288 GCA_034700185.1 Phthiracarus laevigatus | reverse complement strand
TCCACTGACAACAATGTCCTCCTTCATTGTTACCCAATTCGGTAATATACGTTCAGATTGTTGCTCTTCTTTGTTTGGTGCCATAGTTTAAATTTAATTACATAAATTCGAAATCACAGGTAATTAATTTTCATCGAGTATAAGATATACTGAACCTCAGATCACTAAAATCTTAAAGCAAATATTTTACAAGTTTGTTAGTTATGGTGCAAGTATTTTCTCCTAATTTCTATTTAAGCAATTTCTGAGTAGTAACCGTAGATTTTGTCGATGAGATATTTTTATGCAATAAACAGCGAAATGACTCCGCAACTGTGTACGCTTTCACTGTCATAGTAAACATCACTCAGTATATTTCAGTTATAAAACAATGTTCACTTAACGCTACCAGTCGCGTAAACATATCTCGTGCACAAAATCTATCGTAACTTATCTTATCGTAACTGTGGAAGGGATTCTTCTTAAATTATCTTTTAGTATATGTTAAGCAAAAAACCAAACAAATCTTCTTTTTTTGGGTTTTCTTCTGTTCATCAACGATTAAGTTTTCTTATTTGTATTTCTTTGTTTTATTTAATTATATTTTATAACATTTCTATTAGTGTTTGAAAATTTTTATTCAACGAAACATAACTGGATTGAAATAATATTGTATTGTCTGATAGTTGAACGTTAGCAATTTCTTGGTAGATTTTTAAGGATATTTTCAAAAGTTTAATATCAATTAATTAGAATGTAAAATTTCACAAATTAAAAATACTCTATAAATTTTAAGTGGCGGACATTATCAAAATTCTACTTATCATAGTAAAGTTCCTATCTCATTAAAACTGAGACCAGGGTGAAAATTTTTTTTATCTTACTTTATAATAGTTAGCTATTGGATTTGGGTTCGTAATGCTACTCTGTGTACTTTCTGTTTGCCGTTCGTTCTCTGGACTTTTTGGAAGGATAGGAGGCTTTAAATGAGGGAAAAATGGATTAAAAAAGACTAAAAATGTGTAACAAATCGCCAAAATTCTGGCAAAAGTGAACAAAACTGAGGCTAATTTGCTTTAAATTGGTCAAAACTGACACATAATCCGTTCTAAAATGGGTAATATCGGGGGAAATACGAGTAAATTTTGGTGTCAGGCGTCAACTAATTATACTAAAATACGTTATGACAAGCGCCTAATTGCGACTATAAGCACAATTTTGATGTTAATTCGTCGACAGCTAAACTAAGAATGATTAAAAATATCCTTAACACTCACAAGCAAATTTCAATTATTTTATTACTTTCTATTTTTATTATTATTCGTATAACGTCACTATTATTAGAACTATGAATATACACGTGATGCTGTTTATATATGGAATGCTAATAGCTTTTATTTTCGCATCGCCAAAGCTGTTTCCACAGAAGTGGTAAACAACTTAGAAGATTACAAATTAAACGAAACACCATGCAAACATGCATATAGTTTTTGCATTAACTATGAAAAAAGGGGTAAAACAAGGTGGTAAGGAGAGATATTTATGAAGAGGGAAAGATTGTAGCTTATGAGGATTTTGGCCAATTTATTAGCGTTTATGACGCAAAACTGAACGGAACTCTACACAATGAATCCAACAATACAGTACATCTCTCCTTTCCCTGTCTCCCCAAGTTCTCCGTTCACCGCTTTCAACCATTTGGAAACAATAATTGGTTTAGTATGACAGTATGAAAGGTTCAAAGTTCTAAATTGTCACTTTAAAAACGTGGGATAATAAAAATTTAATTGCGAGTATGTTTCATTCAAATTTAAATAACTTTTTTTTTGACAAATTAAGTTAATTTTATAGGAAAAAGTTTTTAAAACTCGAAACCATTCAATCAATTTACTCATTGATTAACAATATTTGTTTATCGCATTTATCATTATCAGTTTATTCACGAAATCCGCATTTTCTTCGCACTCTATTAATGCGAAGCCTTACCAACGATTCAATTAATGAAATAACAGTCATTTATATCCCATATATCCCACATTTTTGGTGCTTATTTCTAGTAATATTAGCTATCCGAATAAAGGAGCGAAAGAATGAGTTCAAAGAAAAGATTGTATAATTCTTAAAACAACTCGACGTAATTAACTCCGCATTTAGCCGTCCTTTTTTTGTGTCAAAAAATTATATAATTTAATTTAAAAAAAAGATTGAGTTGAATTGTAAATTCTTTTGAATAAACGATTTTCTGACAAATTTTTTGTTACATGAATTCATTTAGTTGTTTATTTAAGAATTTAGAAGTAGTGTTTGTTTTTTCTCACTAAACATACGTATTTTTTCAAAATTAATGTCAAGTTGGGAGATTTTCCGGTACATCAGTAGAGATCCAAAAATCGTTTTCGGGCGCGAGATGACCAATTCAGGTCTTCAAAGTTAGAATTATTTCGAATAAATAATTGGAGACTATTTAAAATTGAAATTAGGAGTTTATTTAAAAGTTTTCTAAATAAAGAATTAGAGAAATTAAAGATATTGCTTCAAATAGCACAGTTTAACAATCAAAAACTATGAACTGAGGAGAACCAGCCACAAGTTCTCTTTGGCCAGAAGGATTCCGTGCTCAGACTTATAAAGGCTGAGGGATTGTTTCAGATTTTTAGTAAGCTATACCTCTTTTTGCGTCAATTTTGTGCACACGGCACCTAAGATCGTGGATGTTCGCTCTCCGATCGATGAGATCGTGAGTATGAGGCAGCGGTCTCATAATAGTGCTTATTCTTAATTTTTATATTAGATCCCGCATCACTAGAAGATTAAGTGTTAGTATTCATACAATCTTAGTAATGCTCAGCCCTCTTATCCCCTATAGTTGTTAAGGGCAATCGATAGACTCATTGCTTAGCTTTTATACATTTGAAATTAAGATAATACATAAAAATGGAGATTAGAATTGTAGTCTTTAAATATGATAAAAAGAATTATATTGATTGTACTAAATAATCAATACTTCTAAACACGTTTATAAGTTGGCAAAAGTTTTTTGTTGTTTACAAAGTTTTTAGACGCACATCTGGACAATGTTTTACAAGTGTCCGCTAAGATTTATATAAGTTTTTTCTTAGTATGTAAAACTTTACAGTCCAAAAAACGGACAGTTTAGTACCAACTGAAGAGAGAGTGGGTGCACTCTGAAAGCTATTGGAATTGATATTATATCAATATACTGTCTTACAAATTAAAAATGCAAAGACAATTCTATTATAAAGACAGATTTAATAAAGATGTTTTTGAAAAGATTTAAATATAGATTTGTAGCGACAGATGAATTATTCACATTGGGTGGATCTTAGACCAATACGTACTCTTGAAGCAGATGACACATTTCCAATATAATCAAGTTACGCATTTTGGTCAAATATGGCTTTCCATTAAGAATTATTGCGGATCGAGAAACTAAAGATAGCAGTCCGTACTGAGCGATTTTATAGCCAATTTGGGATCAACTTGTCATGGGTTTCTGCATTTCACCAGAGAACCAATGATCAGTTTGAGAACTTCAACAGAATGCTTGGAATAGCGCTTACCCAATACAGTAAACACGGATAATAACCAAAATTTTGTGATTATCGAGTTTGGGTATAACACTGCGGATCAATACCCAGTTGAATTGACTATGTATTACGTGGTTTAAGGCAGTCCACCGCTTTTCCAGATAGAAGCGAAAACCTTGTTTACCCACACTTCGATATGTAGACAAAACTCGACAAACAGTTGTCAATAATTATAGGTTGTGCGCAATTACGTCCAAAAAGTTTTATTGGGATCTTAATGCAAGCGAAAAGTGGTGTTCGACAAAACAAAGCTTGAAGTAGAGTTTCAAATTGACGACGAAGTATTATTAAGGCAACCCGATGTACATAAGACGAGATGGGGAAAATTAAAAAATCAAGATTGTCGTAATTATATTGATTTAAATCGAATTACCGAGAATTATTATTTTATTAGCACCGAAACAAGGATTTTATAAAGTATATATCGTTAACGTAGAAGGCATAAAATTGTTATATCCACGTAAACTAGAGGGAGGATGCGTGAAATTGAATAAGGAAATTGTTCAGACCACACAAGTTGTGCGCAGCATTTGGATACGCTATTAAAGAAAACCAGCTATGAGTGACGCATACCAACAAACTGAAGATTTGCCTGCGGCTTATTCAGTGTCAGATTCACACTCTCAACGAGAAACAAGAGTAGTATGGCTACAATAACAACCGAAGAATTTGCATAAAATGCAATTAAAAAACTTATATATGTGGGTCACTAAAACTACACACACACATCTGAAACTAAAATATATGACTATAGCACAGATAGGTGCTATAGCCAGAGATATTAAAAAAGCAGGTTATCGAACTGATAGCAGTCACTGTTAGCTAATAGCTAACATCTAAAAAAATGAAAAAGCAGGTCAATGCACTGATATGTAACACTGTTAGATGTTAGCTAACATCTAAAAGTTGCTTTAAAAAGTTGCTTATCAACTATTGCTTACACATTATGTAATGTGTATGTGAGCGCGAGTGTGTATGTATAGCGAAATATTTTACGTAATAAAGCGTTTAATATTGAATAAAATAATTTAAAGAAATAATTAAAAATAATTATCTAAATAAATAAATTACACAATTAAAATTACATAGGGTTGCTTTAATAATTTTTCTTGATAGAAATAATAAATTTTCTTTCAATTTTGAATTTTATAAAATATTAAATAAAATAAAACAATCTATTTTCACTTAAATAATATTTTCACTTGACCCATATATTATTTTAAATAAAGTTTGCACTGCTAACCCACATTATATTCTTCGCCCGTATATAAAGGTTTGCTCCATTTAAAATGTTTATTCTTTTTCAGACATTCATTGTGTGCACATCTTTTTTTACAGATAATTCAAATTAAATTTCTACTATGGCCCAAGCCAGTATTGATTCTCTTGAAGGACAGCTCCGTAACTTGGATCGGGATGTGATTCTCGGTCGCCTTTATACTTTGGAAAACGCCACTTCGGAGTATCAAAAACTAATTAAAAAAACGATGAAAAAAATTTGCGTACAAGAGACGCAACAATGGGATTACTCGGAAATCTTGGATTTAATTCAATGGCGCGCCAGACACCACTTTGACGTAAATCCAGTTGTGGCCGATTGTTCCAGCGATTCGAGTAGTGACTCCAGTTCCGATGGTGAGTGCTCAACTTGTTCCGAAGCCCCATCATTGGAGGAAATTTCGGAAACTGAAGAATCTGCCACCGAACCGCGGATTATAACCAACAATTTGTTTGTCCATGTCACAAATGGTCAACAGATGGGATCCGACTCTCCGACACGTCCACGATCAGAAAGCCCACGTCCTGTAACGCCATCGCTACCGGAAATTGAACAACCAACTAATCCGACAGAACCCGAATCACCTTCCAACGCTTCAACTCAGCAATCTGTGACAAGTGTCAGTGTAGGTAACGCGATGTCCATCTCCCGACGGACAACTCCAACTCGATGGGATACAGACCAATCCATCCGTACGCACTCCAGAACACCAGTTTTTTCAGGAATTACCGGACCGATTATTC
This sequence comes from Phthiracarus laevigatus, assembly GCA_034700185.1. Taxonomy (NCBI): domain Eukaryota; kingdom Metazoa; phylum Arthropoda; class Arachnida; order Sarcoptiformes; family Phthiracaridae; genus Phthiracarus; species Phthiracarus laevigatus. The sequence continues at coordinate 5,679 of JAQIXJ010004153.1, read as the reverse complement.
CACCGATTGCGCCGTTAGATCTGGAATCAAATCCAATTGTTTTGAATGTTTCCGCTCCTCCAATGGCTATTGAACCACCGCCTAAACCAGCCAAAACCGCTAAAAATACGCTTTCGATCGAGCCATCTTTACCGAAACAACCAAAACAACCAAAAACACCAAAAACACCGAAAATTGCAAAACAGCCAACGATTCCATTGCCTAAAAATCTCCCACCAAAAGATTTGCCACCAACCAATCCATCACCTGTAGTTCCAGATTGCCAGCCATCGACATCCGGTGTAACACAGCGTAGTTTCAACCGAAAACGTAAGATTGATGACACCACTACAGCCCAACCACCAAACAAACACACTCCACCACCAGAAGCCACTCTCCGATCCAATTTAAGCAAAACCGACTACAACCGTCCACGCAATACAGAGCAGTCAAGGGCCGAGGAAATCGAACGCCGCAAAAAACGTGATGTCGCGCCGATCACCGAAATGCTCGACCGTTTGAGTGGTGGCGAGTATTTGGACGCGAAACAGTATATCGGCGAGTTCGCCGAATATATTAAAAGAAAATTCAATAAATAAATTGTTTTAAAGCATTTTTGTATTTTTTCAACTATATTTTTCATTGAAATAAAATTTATTTTTCATTTTGAAATTTTTTTGATTTTAATTTTTTTAAAAATATTTTAACACCATTTCCCCGTAGAAATACTATGGGTACATATGTGTCTAGAATCGGACACTGTTCCGATTAAATTTTCTAATTTTTTCCCCAAAAAACATAGGTTTAGAGTGATAGACAGTGTTATCGAAATAGCGACTGTCCACATTGCACCACTGGTCGGAGGATGGGTTCGGGTAGCTAATTCTTTTTATTTTAGGTCTATTATATCCTTGTTCACAAGTTAGGTACAAATGGCCAACGAAAAACATTTTTAAACCGCTCCGTTTCACCGATTTTTAAAAGTGTTTTTTTCTGTGTTTTACTATAGTAAATCAATGGGAAAGTTTGCACATTGTATTTTCGGCTAGTTTTATCTAGATTTAGAACAATCTTTGTCTCTTCAAGCGAATTTGCACAATGAAAAAGACCCATACTGAATTTTAATATTTACGGAAACTTTAAGCCCCTAAAATTTTTAAATTGATTTTTGACGCCCAAATCTAACCTTGACAGGTTATTTTTAGTTATATCAACGAGATAAGTAACTTTAAAACCAATACAAATCGATTTATATTGGTTTGTTCTAATTGTCTAATGTTAAAAAATCCAAAAAATCTTCAAAATTTTTCAAAATTTTTAAATTTTTTACTGGACAATTTTTTGCAACCGATAATAAATTTTTTAGCTTATATATATTTGTTTTAATGGGGAAACTACCTTAGAATTATTAGAAATCAATTCTGTCTATTTTTAAATCAAGTTCAAAATTTCGATACTTTTGAATTGGTTTAAAATTGTCCATACCGATTTTTTGTTCCGGTATTTTGTGTTAATCTTTTAAATTGACTATAAAGAGTATAAAAATAATTTTTAAAACCAATAGCAATCGTTTTTAATTGGTTTGTTCTGTTTTGTTTAAAGTCAAATTAACTCAAAATATTTCTAAATTTTTTATTTTTTACTGTGTAGTTTTATAAAACCGATGGTATTTTTTTAGGCTAAGTGTTACTCGTTTTAATGGGGAAACTACATTAGAACTACAATTAAAAAATTCTGTCTCTTTTTAAATCAAGTTCAAAGTTTCGATAATTTTGAATTGGTTTAAAATCGTCCAAACAGAATTTTTGCTTAGTTATTTTGTGTTATTCTTTTAAATGGATTATATTGAGTATAAAAATAATCTTTGAAACCAATACCAATCGTTTTTAATTGGTTTGTTCTGTTTGTCAGATTGATAGACTCATAGACGGACTTGCGCGATTTAAAACTGGTAGATGGCCATCTAAAATAAACTGACAGACGAACTGACGCGCCCTCAGATAGAAACCGACAGACGTACGGACGCGTTCACTGATAGAAACCGAAAGACGTACGGACGCGCTCACTGATAGAATCCGACAGACGGACGAACGCAAGCACATAGTGACAGAATCCGACATACGGACGGACGCGCTCACTTAAAGAAACCGACAGACGGACGGGCTCAGAAACCGACAGGCGAACGCTCACATAAACCGACAGAAGTACGGACGCGTTCACTTTTAAAAACCGACAGACGAACGCTCACAGAAACCGACAGACGTACGGTCGCGCTCACTCATAGAAACCGACAGACGGACGGGCTCAGAAACCGACAGGCGAACGCCCACAGAAACCGACAGACTTACGGACGCGCTCACTTATAGAAACCGACAGACGGACGAGCTCAGAAACCTACAGGCGAACGCTCACAGAAACTGACAGATTTGCGGACGCGCTCGCAAATAAAATTAGAAATCTACAGATGAACGGACGCGTACACAAACAGAAAAAAACATAAACAGACACACTGCTTACGTATATAAATCGTTTTACTTTTCGAATTTTATTTATTGATTATTTAAAAGTTTTAAAATTTTATTACATAATAGATACTATTTATTTCAATATAAAAGTGATAGTTTTTTTTCTTTTTCGAACTTATTTGAAAAAAGCCAATATCCATTTTGAAACCAAAACTTATTTGTTCGTTTTTTAGATCTAAAAATTGGAAATTTTCAGTATTAATTTTAAATGTATAAAAAGCACACCAAACAACAACTAACCTCAAAGATGACACTTCTGAATTAACAATGAATGTGAGCAATAAAGTACAAGTAACCACCAAACTAAAAATAGGAGTGACTAATCTAATTTTTTTTATCCAATAGATTCTTGTCTTTATTTGAAATCCACTCCCCTGTAGTTGGAAAAGCCAATAGAATAAAGCAAGAACTAGTTCTCAATTTATTATTTTGAAACTTGGCTTTATGTCACAGTTTTTTAACTTCATACAATATGTTGACTTTCAATGTATAACATAAATACTAAGTTTTGAATATAAATAAAAAATTTTCAGATTTCTAGAAATGCCAATTTTTCAAAGCAGAGGAACCTTTTCTAAATCTTCTCCAAACAATAATTGGATAGAAAAATGTTTAATCTGCGAAAAAAAATTTATTACTTACGAAATGGCTTATCACCTAAAGTTTTGTTTGAATTCAACAATAATTCCAGATAGCAAAAAAAATACAGCAAAAATTTTAGAAAGATTTCTATTTTTAGTTGGTCTTATAAGTGAAAAAGATTACGAAAAATCAACAGTTTGGACAGATGAATTAGTTAATGGCATTTTTCAAATTTATAACGTTCTTTATGAACTTCGGTTCAGTGGCGAACAAAAATCAACTCTTCTACCTTGTAACGCAAACATGTGTGCTGCCTTGTATGAAAGTCTTTTTCATATATCAATACCAATAATCAATCGAATTGTTCCAAAGATGATACAAAATAATAAGGTTTTAAGAATACATAATCTACGCAATTGGAGTATGAAGAAATGCCAATTGAAGGAATACGATTATGGCCGCGTGACAAAAGATACGATAATTTTTGGCAAACGGTCATGAACATAAACCTTGGAGAAGACCAAATCGACAACTAATAATCGTATAGAAAAGAATAATAAACACTTTTAATCAAAATATTTTATTTTATAAGAGCAGAAATTATTGTATCAACAATTTTTTAAAGGAACATTTTATGTGGAATAACAAAGTCATTTCTTATTTGATAATAAAGTATAGCGAGAACTTTAAACTCTTGTGGTGTAATATGACAGCTGCATTTTCTGTCCAGTAAATATCGTTTTTGGGCTAAGTGAGCCAAGCCACAAACCGAGTAAAGGAACAATTTGTGAAAATTGATTCGAGATTTTGCGTTTTCTGACAACTCTGGAATGTAACCAAAAATAAATTTTATATACTCCAGTCGTGCAACTTTGTCTTCGTATCTTCTGTGAGTTGATAGTTTTCGCATTTGAGTATTGTGTATCCTAAATTCTGTGTACTTGAAACCACAAGTTTTGCACTTATATATTTTTTTGTTTTATATTATTCATTTTTTGAAAACTGTGAATATGATAAACCATTTTAAACTAAAAATACAATATTTATTTGGAAATTTTATATTTTTCTGAAATGAAGTCTTCTCTATAAATTTTTAGTAAACGCGCTATTTCGATTGCGATGTTTTATTTATTAAGTTCAACATCAAAAATTTTGTATGAATAAGATGTTGTTTTAAAGTTAGCTAAAACATGAATAAAATATTTTTCGTAAAACTTCAGCGAACTTTGAATTTCGGCTACAAACGTATTAGTCATAGTTAACAACTGCGCAGTTATAAATAAAGTAACCAAACAAACTCATCGTTATTTCTTACACATGTTTATAAGCCAAACCTTAAAAACAAACAAGCCATGCCTCGATAAATCGAACACCAAATAGAATAATTACAAGAATCGCGACTGCGTGAGTTGTGTTGAGATTGTTATAAACTTTCAGATTTTATTTTGAACTTAACCTTCAATAGCAATGGGTATCTTATTTGCAGCAAAAAACAAAGTTTGCAATCACAAAAATTGTGAGTCTGAATGTGCTTATTCTATTTAAAAGTGCGATTACTGCGATCAGTATGTTAACTTCGATGAATTTATATATCAAATCAAAAAAGATTGCAAGTTTGGAAATAAATTTGCTGCTTTGGTGAAAAAATCAAAAACAGAATCGTCAAACGAAAACAAAACAAAATATTTGAGCGAAGTTTTGAAAATAATATCCCATCTAAAAATTTTCAAAATTTTTTTATACATCATTGGTTTTTACGATTCATATGACGCGAGTTTTCTCGAAGAGCAATTCGCAAGAGCTTCAATAGTTAACATCTATAAACATCTCTACTCATTACGATTGGAGCATCAAGTATTGCCTCCTTGTCTGCATATTGTAAGCGAATCTATATTCAACATACAAGAGTCGTTATTTGATCTACCTCTTCGAATTATTCCTTCGTTGGAAGCAGAACTAATCGAAGAAGGGCTCAACATTAACTATTTGGCTCATGCGCTCAACTTTCGTGAAAAAAATGGGGCATCCATAATGAGCGAGGAGGTGGTCATCGCACAATGCATGCCTTGGCCTACAAAACCACAAAATAGGCGTAACAAATAAATGTAATAACTACCATGTTTTTTAAATATCAAATCAAGTGTATACTTTAGAGCATGCGTGTTTTAAATAAAATTTATTTCATTACTTTTCAATGTTTCATTAAATTATTTTTATTACAAAATCAACTGTTAAACCATAAACACGTTAAAATGGAATTCACAACAATTTATGAAATAGTTTTATCTGAGACTGATGTCTCTAAAAAAGTTGCAAAAATAGTTTTTGGTAGAGGTAATCAAACACTAAATAATGGACAAACTAAAAGCTATAAACTTATAAGAGCTGATATTCGTTTGATGAACAAAAATAAAAATGGTCATTTTGAACAAAGTGTTGGCGTTTGTCTTTCTTCATCGGAGTTTCAATGGCTTGTTAATATTCTACCAAGAAATATAACTACACAGTACAGTGGCAGAAGAACGCTAATCTTATCAACTATTAACGAGGATATGAAATCTATTACATCAGTAGAAAAAGATAAAGTATTTGG
>JAQIXJ010004152.1:0-11289 GCA_034700185.1 Phthiracarus laevigatus | reverse complement strand
GATGGACTCGAGAATTAGATTTAAGACAGACTGGTCGTGTTTTGCCACGGTTTATCATATTAATCAACAGTTTTATTTTATTTTATAATTCTACAAGTTTTTGATTATTATTATACAGTAATGAAATGAATCAGAATTTAATTTAATTTTATGATTTTTATTACGTGATTGTAAGTAAATCGGTTGACGAACTAGTGAACTGATAATAAATACTTATATATATTAAATTACAATAGCTCTGCGCTGTTATAATATTTATTATTAAAGCTTTTATACTGTAATCACTTCACTATCGTTACATAAAGCATTAATCACTGTATTTTAAATTTTTTATTATTTTAGTTTCGTTTAGCTTACTGTTAAACATTATTCAAGTCTCAATGAGATACGTTGTAATAATGTAAGCGTTAAAATTTTTACAAGACTTATTTTTACTAATTATGAAAAAACTTTGAATAAACAATTTTCAATAGTTCTGGTATAAGAAGGATGTTCAATATTTCGCTAAGTTTATAACAACCAATCGGTTGGATTTTTATATAACCGGTTCTTATATAAATTGATTGTAGTGTATCCAAGTAGAAGCAATAGAATTAACGGTATCGGACACGCACTACAATCCAAATTGTAATTAGATAGTCTGGTTTAACGAGGACTCGAAATTTCACGTGAGTGATAATCTAAGACTCACTAGAGTACCACACTGTTCTCGTAAGTGAACAGCATATTGAACAGGAAAATCAAGGACACACAAAGTATGTGATGAACTAATCGCTATAAAGCTTTATTTAATTTTAACTGTACAAAGTGTAGAATTCAAGTTAAAAGTGAATAATATGTGTATAGTAGCTTTACAATATAAGATTAATAATTTATGCAAGAATACTAATAACTTTATATATAAATCCTTACTAATATAATAGAAAACCTTAACATGTAATATTAATAGTATAGTGATTAATAAAGTGCAGACAAAATTTATCAAATACGCTATGACCCATTTAGAGTTAAGTACTTAACTGGAAAGGGATTAAAGCATATGCATAAACTGGAAAATAGTTTAACAATAGTGTTAGCAAATACGTTTTGTTATAAACTATTATCTTCTTCTGCCACAGTTTGTCATTCTTGAACTGTACCACCGATTATCCTAAGACATATATCAATCAATTCCTCTAATTATAAGCTTTCAAACGATATATATGTTGTTAACTGATCCAATTGATCCAAAGTGAATTAAATTTAGACTAGTTGGATCAGTTAATAACATATATATCGTTTGAAAGCTAATAATTAGAGGAATTGATTGATATATGTCTTAAGATAATCGGTGGTACAGTTCAAGAATGACAAACTGTGGCAGAAGAAGATAATTGTTTCACTGAAAAAATTTTTATTAACTATTTCTAACACTAACATATGAGTTTAAATAAAGTTTTAAGCACTTTTTCATATGTACATATAAATGAAAACTGACTTCATCGTATTCGATAACTTTTGTACACACTTTATAAGATTTCCAGGATCGCTACCAACAACTTAAAATTCTTGATCGCCACCCCATCTATTAGGATAAAAAAGGATTTTTGTTTCTCGAACTCATAACAGCTAGCTAGTTTTTTATTAAATTAGAATGCTTTTAATATTGCAGGCCTATTGTAAGCTAGGTTTATGTTAAACATCTATCTTAGCTCACAGTAAGCACTGATCCGGTAACTTCTCGCTATTACTCGTAAAAATTTAAATTTTATAATTATAACTTGCAAACAATGAGTCCTGGATTTTATAGAACACATTAAATTTATAGTAAATACTCAGCAAATCCATTGAAATAAGTGTTTATTAAGCAAATATAAATTTTTATTACAAAAACATTAATGCATTCATTAGTAAGCATTTATTGTAAAAATAATAACCACTTAATAATAAGTTTACATTTGATTAGAACATAGATAAGCCATACAAAAAATGGGATATCTTTTATGTTAAACATAACACAGCGCAGAATTTTTTAACAAATATTTTATTTGATTTAATGTAGAAATTTATTATTCATTAGATTAAGTAATATTATAAATGAGTAAAAATCATGTCTAGTTTTAATACAAACCAGAAGAATTTAGAGCGAGACAAAGCATTTTGTTTGCGACATTTAAATATTATTAAACTTATTGATCACTATTTTCTTGCCAAACATGAAAAAAATAGCGAACTTCAAACTGAGAAAAAACTTCCCACTTTAATCAAATGTGTGCAAATATACATAATTTTAAGCGTCTTATTATCTTCTGGAATGGCTATAGTAATATATAATGATCACCCATTTCACAGGGATATGTATAACTTAAGCGACGTTAACGACATTATCACAGTTGTAAGTATTTTAAATTGTATTAAACTTAGACTACACAAACATAAACTATTCATTTGCTAGAATGGAATACGTTATTAAAATAGATCTTTTAACAATATATGCATCTTAGTTGTATTTTTAACTATAGTGGTTTTCAGTTATTTTCTTTAAAGGCACATTTTTAAAAAAGGACTGTGATTAATAATTTATGATTTAATAATTTTCAACTTATAATTGTTTTAAATAGAATTCAGAGTAGAATATTTTAAGTGGCTAACGATAGAGAAATAAAAAATCAAAAGGAATAGACAGAAGTTAGTAATATGACAGGTATATATAATTGCATAGAATGTGCGATATAATAAGTGGTATATTTATTCAATTTTATGAGGTATATTTTAAAACTATTTCGCTTGTATTTAACTAAATTCAGACAAATAGTTTATGTGATAATGATATAATTAATACGTCGACAGGTAGTAATGAATGCTATTTCGGTGCTAATCTTACACAAACTGTGGATAAAAAGCAAACGTTTATATAACTTAGTAAAATCAATTGAAGACTTTATAAATAATAGCGAAAGTAAAGGCATTAAGGAAGATGTTATTTGTTTAAAACCAGTTGGAAGGAGAGTCTGGCATCTTCTTCGATGGTTTCAATTCGATAATCGTCTTCTACTAATATTTTACATATTCTACTGCTATCTCCATCTCATACACGGTGGCGTAACAATTATTCCTTACTATAAGAGTAACGCATTGAAATTCTACGTTTCATTTGGAATTATCCTTCAGGGCATTAATGTAATCATATTTCCCGTACAACTGTATTCTCACATGAGTTTCTGTTCGATATTCATTTTGCAAGTCGAACATATTAATCAATATTTTCGATGTCTGATCAATAAACAAAACTCGTTAATATCCGAAAACAGTATGTCTACGATTCGTTGCTGGTTCGAGAAAGTGGCAAAAATGATTATCAACTTTGACCGAATATATCACTTCATATTCTTCTTGAACATATGTGGTTTATTTAACGGTATTGTACTGAACTCGTTACAAGTTCGCAATGTCTATTTGGATAATCGTATTTTCACGTTTAACGGTTACATACAGGTATTTGAGTTAATTATGTTCGGCCTTATATCAAGCCATTACTTGCGAAATGTTTATTTCGTCAACGATCGCCTGGAGAAACCGAAAAAGTATTTTCGCGAATTGCATCTCAACTGTTGCATAGAAAAGCCTGATTACAGCATTTTTGCTTATGTAAAAAACATTTATTGTTACAAAGTATTATAACTTAATACAACTTATATTCATTATTTTTTAGATAACGGCAGAGAGATTAGACCCGTATTACGTAAATCTAACATTTTTACGCAAATTTACTATCAATCATCACTTCTTGTTTGTTTCACTCAGCGTTATTGTTTCTGCTTCGGCAACAATCGGTGGATTTGACAAAATAATTGTCGATTTTAAGAATAAAGTGTTTCAATTTATCTAAAACTAAATGCAGTTTCCTTATACTCTATCTTTGTTTTATGCATATTGTGATTAAGCTTTTTACCCAATCGTACATTTATTATTCAAATTTCTATATTATTTATGAATTTAGTTTTTTATGTAATTAATAATGGTTATATCAGTGTAGATATATGTAAAATGTGTGTTTAGTCATAATTAGATATGTGTTTAATCAGTATAGTATAATAACAGTTTTCGTAAAATTTATCAGATTAAATTAAATAAATTCTTATAAATTCTTTAATTATTGCGAATGTATTTACTTCAGTCTTTGAATTAAATTACTTTCGATGTAATATAATAAATATAAAAGTTATTTATTTATAGTCACGTTATATTATTTATTAAGTTAATGATTATTATCTGTATAAATTGATAAAGTGATTTATTTAATTTTAGGTAATAGAATACTTAATATCATCACTTAATATGTATAACAAAATATGTGTGATTATCTGTCTGTCTGGGAAGACCTTTATAGGCGCCTCTCCTGGGCATCCCACCCCTTCCACACTTATATCATTGGATTCATCTTGAAGAGTGGAGTGCACACCTTGAAGTTTCGAGGTAGTAGAACCCCTCATGAAAAAGGAGGTGGAAAACTATTGAATTAGCTTAATTAGCACACCTCTCAACTAACAACCTCTCGACACATAAATCAATGGATGCAGCTTTAAAAGAGGGTTATGGAGGTGGCAGGCACCAGTTTTATCAGTAGCGTTCAAAAACAAATTTTAAATGCCCTTCGACAACTATATGAAATGACAGATGGGGCCCGGCATTAACGGGTGGACCAACTTGGATGGGTGGTGTCCTGCATAAGCGGATAGGGTTCGACTTGGATCGGTGGGGTCCGGATTTGGCAGATGTGTCCCTTGTTAAAAATACCATTAGACACGTATATCATTCAACTAAGCTCAATGAGCGCAGTTAAATGAGGGGAAATTACTGGCTTCATCAGTTATCTGGAAAACAGGACTTTTTAGTCTTCAGATAAACATCTTTTGAGTTTGGGAGACTAGTAACACATTTTATCAATATGTAAGCCAAATACTCCCACCGAAGGTGGGTTTTTTCTTGTAATGGTAATAAAATGCATGGAAAAACATAGTTTAAATTAATTTTTTCATATCATAGTGTTCTGGAATTAAATTATGTGAATGGCGTTACCATTATTTCAAACAACTCTATAAAAATAATAAAAAGATCAATTATAGTTATAAATAAAATATTAATATAAAAATTTAGTAATTTATATACATTGATCTCATGAAAGTAACAATAAGCTAAGTTTTCCATGTTTATTAAAAGTTTGATATACATTTATAAAGTCCAAAAAAACTTGATAAAGACACCATTATAATTGACAACAAACTAAGATACAGAGTTTACTTCGAATATACTAACCTTAAAGCAAATAATGATAATAAAGAAAGCTTATCACATCCTGTACGTTAAAGGTTGAAAATAGGTCCCTTGGAACACTGGAGGGAGTGTGATTAAAGCAAAAATTAATGGGACAGGAGGGAATTGGTTCTAATTAAAAAACAACGGGATGGGATGGATTCCCGCAAACTGCCGTTTTTCTCTTTTTCCCTGCAAAAACATTGCAATGAAAAATGAAATAAAAACAATGCATAATTAGTGAATATGCATAATAGACTATGAAACGGGCCCCGATTTATCGAGCCCCGAGGGTCCCGACGATTTCTGTCGGGCTTTGTCGGGCTCGGGCCTTAAGTTAAAAAACTGTATCGGCCCGGGTTTTTGTACCATAAAATTAAAAGCCGGATAATTTTAATCTTGGTAAAAATATTAAAGTAAGCATTATTAAAATATAAAAAATTTTAAAAAATGTTAGAATATCATTAAAACTAATCATTATTTACAAATTAGTAAATGAAATATTATTATAACCAAGTTAGATAGATAAAAACTCAAGTCAGACCTTGAACTTGAAATTAAAAAATTTTGATGTAAAATTGGGCCGGGTTGAGCTTTGAATAATTAAATTTATCGGGCTTTAGCCTGGCTTGGGCTTAAGTCTATCGGGCTTTGATCGGGCTTGGGCCTTAAAATTTTCACAATTTCATAGACTAATTCGTAACATATGTAAATTAATATCATCACTGTTTTTGACAAACAATATTACAACATAGTTTTATTATGATGTTTTAACATTAATTCATAGAAGATCATGTTTAAATCCTGAAAAAGTTAATAAAATTCTTTTCATACGCTCAAACTTTGATATTTTTAAATAAAATTATTGTTTGTAATTGCTAATTGCATATGTTTTTCATATTGGGAATTGTGAACGGGAGCGGTACGAATAGTTATTTTAGGTTTGCGGGAAGGGACCCACGGGAATGGGAAAGTTTACTTGAGGACGGGAGTGGGAGTTAAACATGAATATTTTTCAACCTTTACTGTACATTATATGAAATGCGTTAATATATTAGAAAACAAGTTTAAGATAGTACTTACATAAAAATAAATATGATCGATATATAAGTTGATTAGATTGTTGAATATAAATTGTTGTGCACCAAAAATTCATTTATTTATTAACGTGTTTTCGAAAAACACGCATTTTATTTCATTAAGAACTAACCATTCAAGTATATCTCAATATAATAATAATGTCGCAAATTATAATGATAGTGATATTACACTTCTTCGTATTTCTACAATTTTCACAATGCTGTCCAATAACTAAAGATCGTAATTCTGATTATGACATTTGCATGCGTGTAAAAATTTTACAAGCTCTAAAATGTATTTCAATGAAAAAATTAAATATTTATTTAAAATTTAAATCAATTTAACAGCTATTTTAGTTCCAACTGACGTAAAGGCTCAACTTATTAACGATTCTGCGGCAAAAATTGAGTGGACAGAACCACGATTGATTAAAGTTTTTAATTTTTTTAACGGGGGATTTAACATATATATTCGTAATATGGACAACGGACAGATTGATAAAATAACGATTACCAATAATCCGAGAAGCTCTTCAAACGACCCGAATATGGACTATGAAGGACCACGTTTGAGTATAATTCGCCGGAAAACGTCTATTGTTTGCAACTACACGATTACTAACTTGAGTATGTTTAGCCACAAAAAGTCTAGTATGTTTGCACACATTTAACAAAATTTTACCACATTTTCTGTGAGCAGAACCATATATGTCGTATAAAGTATGGGTCAACACAATATTCAGACGAATTGAAAGCAAAAATAGCCGAGAAATCGATATAAGCACAGACGTCACTGGTCCGAGTGCTCCAATAATTCTGAACGTGTCGTGTCAGTCAAATAACGCGATTTACATTCAATGGCAAACGCCTATAGTTTTCAATCACACCGTTGATAATTACTACGTTTATTATCGACTAGAAAACGAAGAGTTTAAAGAAGTTATTGTTATGGCAAAACCAATGATCGATAATGATTTACTGCATGAAGAATTAATAATTAGAGATCTGGTCGAAGGAAAAGAATACGAGGTTAAAGTACAAGGCGCTACTCGTAGTGTGAAGAAGAGTGGTTTGATATTTAGAGGAGAGTTTAGTGATACCAAAAAGATTAAATTGAAACCCAATTCCACGAGTAACACATATTTACTATATTTATTTTGAAGGGTATTTTATTAATATTTTGAAATAGTTTTAAATTTAGTTTTAGAACCAAATCACAAAACAAATAAGAATTCAATTGATTCAAATTTGAATCGATTTGTTAGCAAAGGAGTAAGTATTGGCCATTTGATTAATGCACTGGTTTTAGAAATTCAGTTAAATAATAATTATTAGGAAATAAAAAAAGTTCGCGAAGGAGAAAACATCGACTTAGAATGCCAGGTCGAAAATTTAGGTCTGTTTTATTTAGCCGTGATATAAAAACAAATTATTATATTTTGTATTTATATTTTAGGAGAATACCTTAGAGTATGGAATTTTCACCACAATATGGAAACAGAAAAATTATTTATTGGTAATGTCTAACATTTGCCTCAGATTTTAAGAAATTATAATTAAAATATTTCAGGAACAATGCGCTTTACAACAGACCAACGATTTTCATTAAGCAATGATTCCGAGTTAACCATAAACGGAATTCAAAGCAATCTAATCGGCAACTATAGGTTAGTCACTTAATATCATTAAATTTACTGACAAGTATTAGTATTTTATTTCTATTTCTATATTTACTAATAGCTGCGTAATCAGCACTTTTCCTCCTCAAGAAATAGTATATACCATTAAATTATTGGGTGAGAACAAAATGAAAAACTATGTTCAATTTATTCAATGCATGCTTTAAAGTCATTTATCAAAATTGTTTAATTTATAATTTTGTATTCCGTCAATAAAGATAAATCGCCGAATCAAACAAATCGGTTTCCTCACTATTGGTAATTATGATGATAGGAATATTGAATTGTATTTAATTCAGTTAATTGATTTATATTGTAGGAACTGGTCCAATATTTAATCTACGCTTTGGGATGATAAGGAATCGTTTATAATTTCTATATACAGTATATGTATATATGTAACACGGATTACATTATAAACTAATAGTAAAATTTTTAATATTTTGCTTACTTTTATTTAGTGTAGACAGCAATTATACATAATTGCAAATATTTCGTTAGACTATACATGTCTAACCTCATCTGTGCAAATAATAAGTTTGAAATAAGTTTGACTATATTATTGAATGAAATAATAAACGAATGTATTGTAAAATATGATCTATCCATTTAAATTAAACTGATTTTTAAGTTCTCATAATCTCTCGATGCCAATAGAATAAACATAAAATATATTTCATACAATATTAAGACAAGATACGGATGAGAAAGAGAAAGATGTTTGTCATTAGATAATTTGTGTACAACTAATTCATCAAAACTCTGTTCTTGTGTTTCATTGATTGTTACTGATTAACACGAAAAAACACGAAATTGAGTTCGCCTAAACTTTTTGTCGAAACTTTGTATTATTCATCGGTATATCGCGTGTTAATTTTTCTATCGGTGTCCAAGTTGATCTATATCTTCTACGTCGTATAAAATAAAGGTACTTTTGCATGTTTTTCGTCTGACATTTTTGTCGCCAAACCCCATCCATAACTTTTATGGTTTATTTTAAATGTCTCAAAATTTTTAAGTACGCCAGCCGCTCCGTTTAGTAACCGTCTTCACCGTGATATTTACAGTTATAATTTAATTTCGATCTTCCTTCAATATTAACTTTGTCGCTAGTCCATAAGTTTTAGTCCTCTTCTGTAGTTACGCTATTTCTCAAAGATTTTTGTTTAATGTTTGAGCTCACATCAGCTTCCGCTATATCTTATGCTCTTATTGTTTTTATTTAGTGAGTTTAAATTTTTTTTATCGACATCATCGTTATTTACAAAATGATTTATTGCATTGCTTGGCGGTACAATCGTTTTTCCATATGTTTACCGAAACTTAAATAGTGATGTATCTTCATAAGAGCAGTTTACGCTAAGTTTTTAAGTGCATTCGCAAACATTTTATCATATTTTTTGGACATTATCTTCGTTAGTTCAAACGCTTAATAGTTTTCCACAAATGATTTTGGAAGAAAGATCCATATTTATTTTTAGAGTTTGCCTTAAAATCAAAATAGTCCTGAACAGGTCGAAGCTGATAGAATTCGCCAAAACCTACTATTGAAATGCCGCCAAAAACTTTATTCGTTCCAAAAATATCTTGCAGACGGAGATTTATAAATTTCTAATTACGATTCATCAACCATTGGAATCTCATCATTTACAATTAGCTTCAAATCAATAAATTTATATAAAAGTGTATTTCTCCGATCATGAGATAAGTTGTAATAATCGAGGTTTTATTAATTATAGTGAAAGCTGAGTTAGTTGTAGCTCCCCCAATATTAAAAGCTGCCTTGCCTTGATGTGCCAATAATAATATTTTCTGTGTTCCAAGTTGTGTACATTTATATTATTGTAGTATATTAATAGTCTTTGATAAATCGAATTTATCAGACAAGATTTGCTTACTCCTGCAATACCAATTATTGCGTCAATGGTTCTGTTTTAGTTTTCATGCAAAACAATATATTCATGCAGTACTTTGTTTGTTTTTCTTTTAGGTTGGGTATTAAATCATTATATTCATCGTTATCCTTTAACTTTGGTATCAGATATTTTACCATTTATCAGTCGATTGTTTCTCACAGATGTCTTCACCTAAATTATAATCTGCAACACTATCGTTAGTGTATGAGCTGATATCATGTATGTGTTTAATATCTTGTTCTTCGTTTTCAAAGTATGCGACTTCTGGTTCTTTGGACATATTTTCCAACTTGTCCACATCTTGTTGGTAGTATTTTAACTTTTTAGAATTATATTTTATTACAACGATATTATTTTGAAATTTGGTTTTAATGTCAACATTAATCGGATCCATCGATTCATCCTTTCCAATGTACAACTATGTCTTTTAAATCGCATAATTTTTGATTGTCTGCGTTTTTCCAAATAAAATCCATTTTTTAACGTAATAATTTAACCTTTTTCTTCTTCGTTAATATTGTAATAATCTTCATTTATTTTTTATTTACAGTTCTAATTTGTTTCTTCAAGTATTTCTTATATTTAGAATTAAAATCACCCAAATAAATATTTTTGATTGAATGAAGTCGTAATGGGTAATAATTTAAATATTCTTTTTGGTATTTTTCTCACGATAGTGTTTTATGCTTTAAATTCTTTTTCAGATTTGACCATTTTCTTTCTGTCTTTAAATTGTTCTGTATTTATAAATGTTCACGTTTGCACCTAGATAAATCCATTGAAAGTATATGGTAAATAGCTTCATGCGCAGATTTTTCAGTTGCTTTGAGGTTTCTGCAACTAATCATTTAAGTTTTTTATTTACCAATTTTTTTTGATTTTTTAAATTTTTTACACTTCATTTATTTTATTTTTCTTTCAATTTTTTCAATTTTGTTTTGATTTTTTTCTATTTTATATAACTTGACAACATCAAAAGCTTGCTAATGTTAGTTAAGACCAAAATTAATATAATTGTAAAATTTTTGAAAAATATAATGCATTCTTATTTTTATTGTTGAAAAAGTACTTGAGAGAGTGATTACTGGACAGGCAGTGTGTCTGTCCGCGACTGAGACAGGACCGCCTCCCTAATCGGGAGATTTAAAAGTCCGTCGCCCACCACTTCCGCGAGACATTTGGTGGCGTGTCTAATCGGTACAGTCAGCACAACGAAGCACTACTACTTAATAAGGCCGTTGTGTAGTATCCCGGAACCATTGTTGTAAAAAATTGCATTAAAATATTTTAGCTGTATTCTTACAAAATATTATAAAAGCTTAA
>JAQIXJ010004151.1:0-11289 GCA_034700185.1 Phthiracarus laevigatus | reverse complement strand
AGGAAAGAGAGGAAGGGAGTGAAAAGGAAAACTATTTTTATATATAATTACAAACTTAAAAATATATGATTTAAAATTAGAATCAAAGTGAGCGCATTACTAATGTTCATTCTTTTTTTTAACTAATTTCGCATCATTAACAAGCATATACCGTTTGAATGAAACTTTACGCGTACGACAAATAGCATACAATAAAAACTGGATAAATAATGCTATACAGTGTACTTGAACAGTATTATAATCACTAAAACATATATGACTTTCTATGTCTGAATAGAACAATTGGTTTTCATTGATTAAAACAACGAGCAGGTATAGCATTAGGTATATCCAGGGTGTCCCAGAGGGGGCTGGAGGGGGGTTATCCCCCATGATTTCTCAAAAAGTTGAATCCCCTACCTAAAAATGAGAAATCACATCTCTATGGGGGAAAATTTTTTTTTCATGTTTTCTCGATGGCAGAAAAATTGTCGCTTAAATCCGAGTAGTTCCCCCCTCCTAAAATTTTGAAAAAGTCGGAAAGTAACCTCCCCCAGACCGGCACACTCTGGGACACCCTGGGTATATCTAATCTTTGGTGTATACTATTTGACGTATGCGTTACTAACGTTATTGCAGCGTTTAGCTGTAAGCCTAAGTGATATTTAGAGTCAAAATAATAGCATTTATAGCAAATAAAAATATCGCCTTAAATAGCATAAATAAATGATTTAGCCCCTAAATAAATGACCAAAATAGCAATTTAAAATCGCATTTATATTTTTTAAAAATTACATTAATGATGAAGAATAATGTCTTTTCTTTTATATTAACATTTTTCAAAATATTCCTTAATCCTTTTATAATGAAATTTTTAAATTTTTTGAAAAATATGCGGTAATTGAAAAAATTTTGAGGGAGTAACAAAAACTAATCAGATTTAAACGACAATTTTTCAATTTATAGAAAAATAACATTTATAGCTTTTATAGCATTTATCATTAAAAATAGTAGTTAATAGCATTTATAAAGGAGCCAAAACGACTCCTTACTATATAATTCGTGCAGATATAACAATTTCGTGCTTCGAATTTATGAAACAAAAAAGTAGCATTTGCTATCTTTTTGACTCTCTATTGATAATACTCAAGTACTGCTAAGCAAAACTATAATCTGTCAATGCAATATGCATCAACTCTGTTATATAATATCATAATGTTTATTATGCTATTGATTAAAAAAGTTTGCAAAAACACTTAGGAGTTAACAATTCGTTGGTTGCAAAGCATAGTTACCCAAGGGGGAGTGTTTGCCCAGGGTTGACTCCCTCCCTAGAATTCTGGAAAAGTTGACCCCCTCCCCCATGAAAAATCTAGAATGTATTAAAAAGTAGTATAAAGACCAAAAAAACTGTCGCTGAAATATGATGAGTTTTAGACCCCCTTAAAAATTGAGATTTTCAGGATCTGACACCCCCTAGCACTTCAGACCTTGAATAATTATGGTTGCAAAGCATTAATGCGTCACTGAATTTTATTTACAGCAACCGTTTTTCTATTTGAAGATACACTGTATCACTTGATATACACATAGAAACGAGAAAATTTCATTAATTGGCTGTTAAGAGTACATTGACTATAAACAAGAATGAACATTAGTAATGCGCTCACTTTGACTTAAAATCTATTGTTGGCTTAAATTATTGATTTCTATTTTTAAATAAACAAAACTTTTAATTATTATTGTTTCGATAAAAATTTTTATGTGCTTCAAAACATTATAAATAGTACTTCAGTGAGTGTTAAGGTTATTTTTATTCATTCTTAGTTTAGCTGTAAACGAGGTAACATCAAAATTGTGTTATACATACAATTAGGCGCGTGTCATAACGTGTTTTCGTAAAATTAGTAAGACGCGTGACACCAAAATTTGCTTATATTTGCTCTGATATTAATCTTTTTATACCCGATTTTGTGTCAGTTTTGACCAATTTTGCCCCATTTTTAGTTATTTTTAACCAAAATTAAGCCATTTTTGCACTTATTACAGCCAATTTTACACACTTTTGACCCGATTTTGAGCCATATTTGAGCCAAATTTGTTCATTTTTGCTTGATTTTTGTGACCTAAAAAACGTCTACAGACAGACAGACACACAGACATTGCAAATCCAGTAGCTGACTTTTTCAGTGAGCTAAAAAAAATTTAAAAATTAATAATTTGGATTTTTTTTAATTCTACAGTGTTCATCAATTATCAATAAATTAAGTCAGAAAAGAATATGATTATGGTGTTTGGAATTATTTATCAGTCGAGTGTGAGCGAGAGCGCCGAGCGTATAATAAAAATAAATTTCAATATTTTTTCCTCTTAACTTAGCTAAAAATTTATGCTACAGCATATATAATTAATTGTAGTTCGAAATTTATTGTAAAAGCATAATGGAAAGTTTATGAAAATATTTTTATATTTATGGATATTTTTCACTTTAAGGTATTTATGAAAATTACATTTTTTATTAAAATTTTACATATATGGACGCTCAGATGACGCTCAGCGCTCGAACTTGAAATGGAAGTGAGCGCCGAGCGTACTCCTCTTACCGAGCGTGAGGTCGAGCGTCATTTTTATGCAGAGCGCGAGCGTAAGCGCCGAGCGTGTGCATCACTGGTCATTCTAAATATAAATTATTATCAATTGTCTGGTATTCTTTGATCAATACACTTATAGATAAATAAAGTAAATTTAGTATTTGTTCTATGAACTATTTTTATATATAAAGATTTGAAGAATTGAAAAAGTAAGTGGCAGAGAACAAAGTTTGACAATTATCAGTATTTAAATTTTTTTCGGTACTATTATGTATTTTATATAAATGATTTTTAAATAACTTTTCGTTGTTAGTTGACTCTATTGTAATAGTTTAGAGCATGGAATTTAACACAAAATGAAAAAGAAAAGAATTTGGCGAATAAAAGTTAACCTCATTGTTTTGACGTATATTGAAAAATAATTTCTATAATTGAAATAGATTAGATAATATGTGCCACCAATAAGTTGCCAAAAATAATGACATAGTTAGCATAATAAATGAATTTTTCAAAAATATAAAAATTTAAGAACAATTAATGAATTTTATTTTTAGCTCACTTTGAAAAGTCAGCTATTTGATTTGACATGTCCGTGTGTGACGTACTCTGTCTGTAATCTTTTTTAGATCACAAAACTCAGGCAAAAAAAACAAATTTCAGTCAAAAATAAACAAAATTGGGTCAAAACTGAGTCAAAATTGGTTTTAATGTGGCAAACAGGGCTCAAATTGGATCAAATATGACAAAAATGTGGAAAAAGTTGTCAAAACTGACAAAATTTTGTGTCACAAATGGATAATATTGGTGCAAATATGAGTAAATTTTGCTGTTACGAGTCTTATTAATTAAACTAAAACACTAACGTTATAACACGCGCCTAAATGTGTCTATAAGCACAATTTTTGATGTTATCTCGTCGACAGCTAAACTAAGAATGAATAAAAGTTAGCTAAACACTCAAGTGAAGTACTATTTATAACAATGTTTTAAATAACATAAAATTAGCGAAACAATAATAATTAAAAGTTTTGTTTATTTAAAAATAGAATTACACAAATGATAAGCAAATATTAAGTTTTTTTTGGCGTTAAACGACTACAGATATTTACTATTCACTTGACTATTGTACATATCTATTCACTTAAAAAATATAAAACTCAAAGTGAGCGCATTACAAATGTTCATTCTTATTTGTTCATTATAAATAATACTAGGTTTCAGCCGGTGCTTCGCACGGGTTATTACAATTTATATAAATTGTGAATGTATAGAATTTCCATGAGGGGTTGCCCACCCCCTCGAGTTGCCCTCATTTAACTCAGTTTTTTAAGCTGAGTTGAATGATATAGGTGTTATGGGGTATTTAAATATTTTTATGGAAACTTTCCTCTTTGTGGGGGTGCCCTCCTCCTCCAGTAACCCCTCATTTTACTGAGCTTATTCAATAGAGTCGAATAATATAGGTGTTTAAGGGTTTTTTAAAATTTTTTTGGACACCTCCAGGAATAGGGGGTTTTAACCACCTCGAGACCCCCTATTTGACTTCCTCTGTTTAACTTAAATCCATTGATATAGGTGTCGTAGGGTGGACGCTCGGGAGGGTTGAGTATAGTGCTATTGAATCAGTTTTTCCATCCCCATTTTTTCAGGAGGGGTTCCACCACCTTTAAACCCCAAATGTGCACTCATCTCTTCAAGCTGAATCCATTGATATAGGTGTTGAGGGGGTGGGCTCCAAAGGGGAGGCGCTTATAAAGGATACAACAAACAGACAAACAACAGACAAATTTTGTTTTTTATATATATTGGATACTATTTCTTATTTATTTATTTCTTGAAATAATGGTTAATTTTTGTTTTATTAATAACCATTCAAAGTAGAAAATTATGAGCGCTTATGATATTATGATCAATGACATCGATTATTATTATAAGTGCCACTAATATGAGAATAAATACTGTTTATGCACATTTAATTTTTGTTCTATAAATCATACATTAATTTACATTATATAAAAAATAGTTGTAATTGCCAGCCTTTGGCATTAATTCAAAGAGGTTAGAAGTTTTTACAGAAATTATTTTTGAAGGAAGCATTTCAGTTTAATCCATTATAATATTAATATCAACTAATAAAAAGTATTAGATTAATCGAAAAGCATTTACAAAATGCGTAAATATTATTAAATTAAACCAAAGAATTATATATGCAATTCATATACGTTATAAATATGTATTCATAATGCCTATTGTTTATAAACATTTAAATACTTAATGCAATAAATATTCTGCTAATGACACGTTTGGAAGGGGAACGCATACACAACGTAGTGTCAGTTTCTAAGTACGCTTGAAGTTAGATATGGTCTTCTTACAAGACGTTTCAATTATAAATGAAGAGATATGACTTGGACCGAGCTTAGAGCCAGAGTGTGCGAAGAGTTTGAAGTTCAACCGAGAGAATTCGATTTGCTAAATGTTAGCAAAAGTGAGATTTGAAAGTTGACTATCAACATAAGCGAACCACCGGTCAATCGTTTAAACTTAGAATCCCTAGTTAATCTGCTAAACCCACAGAATTTTTTGTGGGAACCTTTTATGTTTAACAACTAATTGCGCGTTACTAAATTGGCATTGTATGACAGGTGCTTTAACAGCGTTTGTTAAAGACCTTGAGTCATACATTCCTTAAACTTTACTTCATCTGATTCATACTCTTAAACCGTTTTAAACAATGAATATTAATTTCAGATTGTCTAACATTAATTGTTGGTTTATTTAATCAAATTTTGTAGGAGAAAACCGAATTGGAATTATCCGTAATAATTCTTAAAAAAATATCAAAAATTAAAGGAGAATGGATGAGCTTTTATGCTGATTAATACTTGAAAATTATGAAATTGAAATTCTGCATCAATATTACGAACTAATTGAGCGCGAA
Source organism: Phthiracarus laevigatus (assembly GCA_034700185.1). Lineage (NCBI taxonomy): Eukaryota > Metazoa > Arthropoda > Arachnida > Sarcoptiformes > Phthiracaridae > Phthiracarus > Phthiracarus laevigatus. The sequence goes on along the minus strand of JAQIXJ010004151.1, from coordinate 5,778 downwards.
AATAAGAATTTTCGGCAACATTTACAATATTTCATATTTCAATTAATAAAATTACAAATTGAAATGGATTATTTCGGGCTGTGTTTCGACGGAGAAATATGGAAATATAAATAATTACTTTAATCTAAAATTTATCTGCAATTAATGATAAAATTATTATTCATTTTTACATAACCAATTGAACATTATAATTTATCGATGAGACTCTGGACATTGCAATTGAATTGATTCACTTTTTGGGGAGCGGAAAAGATAAATTGAGAAAAACGATATCTGATATGGAACGTGGGTAAGATGTAATTATCGACGAGTTGCGAGCATTAATCGGGCGCAAAACTTACCTAAAGTATAAATTGTTGGAAGAGAAGTCTGAATAAATACTCACTCATCCATGAATTATATGATTCAACTATATGACCTTTTATCTTCTTTATTCTATTATCATATCTGCTAAATACAATTTGTTTTATTTATAATATATAATCAACTTTATTGTAACTTTCAAATAATTACTATTAGATTATTTCCTATGTAAAATTTTATATTAGTTTTTTATATATCCATATATATATATATGATCAAATTTTGTATGGTTATCGTTAAACCTTAAAAGGGGGATTGTTTGTAGTAATTTATCGGGATGTTTATCAATAAAAATTGCGATTATAACATAAACTATTTAACTATGTGACATTGACACACATTTTATAACCATTGATCGGTTTGCACTGTCTTTGATAAGAACTTCTTAATTCTTAATTTAATAAAATTGCGATTAGTATAATATTCTGGTGAAAACCAATCGATAAACAATTAGAATATTTTTATTTAAATTTATTGTACCGTACACTGATAGTAAAAGTGACCAGTATTTGCTGTAAAAATATTTCATGAATTATGAACAAAGAAAATTCAGAAACATGTATAAGTTAATTACCGGCCCTTAATTGAATGTGATTTTTAAATTTTAACAATAATGAATGTTAAGAAAGTATCAAATAAACAAATCATATTTACTAAAGACGATGAGAAATAAATTTGACAAAAGGGAATTTATATATATGAAATTATGCATGTACAGGGAAAAAGAGTAAGTTTTACACTAAATTCGCTGTAATGGAAACCTAATAGATAAAACAATAAATACATATTCGTTTCTCTCTCACCCTAACTTTCACTATCGGCAAATCGGTTTAGACAAGTTTCGTGTATTGTTGCAAAACAAGTATGCAAACTTTTTCTTTTGAACTTTTTGACATCAACTCTAACTCTCCAAAAGCATTGGAATTATGTCACAAAATTTTTGTCAAAGTTATTTACCATTGTTTTTACAATTAATATTAAAATTATATTTAAATTAGTGAAGTAATATTAATTAAATTAATAAAAAATAATATCAAAAAATTTAAAAGTGTAAAAGATTTAGACAATGAAATTTCTCATTTCACTCGAAGTAAACTATTCTCATTGCTTATAATAGAAGAAGGATAACCCTATAACAATTAATGTTATTTCATCCAAGCATATTTATTTTTAATAACTTTACCAAATAAAGACCGAGTAAACCAAAAATCTAAATAAAATATAATTTAAATTTATTGATTATTTGTAATCATCACATACTCTGTAACATCGAAAGTAATCGATGATAAATAATTTCCAACACCAAAATCCAACTCTATTTTGACTTAACTTTTCGATAAATGATGAAAACTGATAAAAATATTCAAATTAATTTTGTAAAAAGAATGATTAATAAATAATTTATAATTTATAATTAACCATAATTTTCGATTTGCAATCAAAAATAATATTATGTTTCTTTACATATAGACTATTCATTAATTTATATGTTTTCCTCAATTCAACCACAATAGAAGATGGATTAATTAATAGCAATGCAAATGCAATGACCAATATTATAAACGTATACACCGACAACATTCGTACAAAAAAATTCATATTTCCAAATATAATCATAAATATAAGTAAACTAATAAGCGATAAAAACGTGTAACAATAATTCAATATGAATACAGACCAATACTCTGTATTATAATTTTCGATTTCGATATGAATTTGATTAATCTTTGACAGAATTAATTGAATTTTGCGTTTTGTAATTAATGAATGAGTCTTTGCTGTCAATTTAATGTTTGAGTTAATGTTCTTAAGCTTTATATTTAAGTAATAACAAATAATATATAAATAAATAAAATGCCAATTTAAATGATTTGAATGAAATATGACAAACATTGTAAACATCACGGACCATGGAATTGCGAAAATTAGAATTTGGTTAATTGTATAATTATAGGCGAGTGGTAAAAAAGAAACGAAAAATCCAATCAATGGCCAAATATAAGTGTTATTAAAACTACAAAAGCTAAATAATGATTTTACAATATTGACAAACTTTAAAATTTCTATTTCATTTACTAAACCGATGCTTTGAGGAGAAACTAAACCAGATATCATTGCAAATGGTTTCATATATGATTGATTAATATTTCGCTCAAAATTATATATATTAGTTATCTGAGAATTGAAAATAAAAATGACTGATTGAATAAAGATTATATCTAAATACATTTTTAAGTTTAGAAAATATGCAAAATCTCCTAATATTATGAATATATGTTTATTACTTGAATTAACTAGAATACAGATGATATTCTTCACTATAATTATTAGGTTCACTATAAATATAAAAAATGGATTGAAAATATTTAGTCTATTATAAGTTCCGAATTGATATAAAGAAATGCCATATCTATATAAATGACTTCCAGCGGATTTAATAATTATATCTGATGGCAATAGTTTTGATGCATCAAATCTTTTTGAATTGCTTATGTTTTCATTATTTATTATTTCCATTTTGTAGTTTAATAAAATTGAATAATAGTTTTATTTTCAAACTAAATCGAAACCTTCTATAACTTTTTAAATATTATATATTAACTTTATAGAAATTAGTTAATAAATTAAAGTTTTAAAAGGGATAATATAAAATATATTGAATTAAAAGATATTACCAAATAAAACTGAAATATCAAACGAAAAATTATGAATTTGTTTAATCGTATCACGAGCTATTGAATAATGTCCTAATAATAAAATTCATTAATTTAATTTATGAATAAATTATTTATAATACATATAATAATTAAAGTGATTATAGTTGTGATCAAGATATTCAAAGGTTCCCAAACCATGTTTCTTAAGTACATAGAATATTTATTAAAATTGATTAAAATATTTCAAATAAATATTTTATTGATAATAACTTATTTATTAATAACAGACATAATTTTCTTTCAAAATATATTTGATATATTGTTAATATTTTGTAAAATAATTTTCTCTTTATGAAGTTTTTCGATTTTTAAAAAATGTTTCGACAGTTCCGAAAAATCCTCATATTCTGTTTGCAATTTTTAATAAATGGAATTTAAATTAGCAAAATAGCAATTATAAAGATAAAGAATTAAAAATTGCTAAAAAGTGACTTTACAAATGGTGTTAAAACGTCTCGATTATTTGATTGGATCTTATTTCTAAATTTATAAAAACATTTATTTAATTAATGGGCTGTGGAAGAATTGTATTTAAACATTTGGGTCGCGAATAGATAAAGTTTAGAAACACCTAATTTATTGATTAATCCATTGATTTTTAATTATAATAAAGGTTATAATAAAAAAGTATTAAAGCGTGAAAACGTGTATTAATGAAAATGCAATATTATTCATTAAGAAAGAATTATCATAATGTAATCTGAAAAGACTAAATAGAATTATTCAGTTAGAGCTATTCTTTACTGGTCACCATAAGTTATTGTAGAACGGTTAAAAAAATATGTATATCTTCTATCATAACCGGTATTATAAACGTTTCATGGAATAAGTGATCGCAATATTTATTTAAAAAATTATAAATTAATTCTAATTGAGTATACAATTAATAAATAAAATTTTTTCTTTTTAGTAGTAAAATTAAATTATCAAGAGCGAGCTTTGTTCGGATTCCGTTTCCAATGGAATGAGAGAAGGAAAAATAGTACTGAGGGTGCTATAGGTGTTTATAAAAGGGACGTATTTTACTGGAATTGAATAAACAAACATTTATTGTTCTGACACAATCTTAAGAAATAAAATTAAATTTTATTTAAACTAGTTTTGGGAACGTAATCTTACGTCATAACTTATGAATTTATTTGAAAATGACATAAATCAATTCACAAAAGATAGTAAAAAATCTCATCGACAACTAGAGTAAAAAACAATTAAAAACAGTTTATTAATCTAGAAATCATTTTACGTTAGTCTGACTGTATTAATATACAAATTTATAAAGTTATATCCTTTGCAAAAACAATATGCGAAACGAAGTTTATACTGTATTATAAAACGTACTGATGTTCAGACCAATTTATCAAATAAACAATACGTAAGATTAAAATATTAGTGAAACAATATTGATTAAAGTTTTTTTTTGTTTAAAATATACTGAAATTTCAGACAATAAAATTAGGATTTTTACTCGATGTTATTAGTTTCTACTTAACAAAACAAATGCACATATTTATCAAGTTAAATAAATTTTAGTGTCAAATTTAGAGTAAATACATTAAAATGTTCGTTCATAATAGAGTTGTTTTTGATCAAGTTTTCTAGTTCTTAGTGGCCATTATTATGATAGCAAATTTCTAAATCCCTTTATTAAAATAAAACAGCAGTTATATACTGCAGTCCTTTAACGACGAGGACTTAGTGTTTCACGTATTTCAGTGAAAACTCGTTTTCACAACTTAAAACTAAGTAAAGCGCACCAAATAACTAAATTTGAAAACAAATTTGAAGCGCGCATTAATATAAACAAAAGGCAAAAGTAGTGCTTATTATTAAATTTGTATCAGTATTGTTCATTATAAGTTTAAGTTTATTTCAAAAGTTATTTATTTTACTTACAAGACAGTGTTGAGTTTTGTGTGCGTGCATTAAATTTAATAAGTTAGATTAGTTAGATTAAAATGAGTTAAAAAGTGAGCATAAAGTTATTGGTTTCTGTGAAATTAAAAATTTTAAATTCAATTGCCATCAAAATATTACATTAAGTGAACAAAATAGTGTTAATATATTTTTTTTGGAATTTAAGTTACGAGAATAAAAAATAATTTATACTTCAAAATACTACTGAAAAATTTATAAACTCAAAAACTAACTATTATTATTTTTTAAATAATAAACAAGTTTGCTTCAAAACATTTATATCGATTTATAACATTTATATAATATACAGACAGTATTTCAATGATAAATCCATAAACTAAACTTTATTAAAACTATAGGGTGATTCACTGTATTATAGAATTGTGTTATTTTTTAAATAAACTTTTTATTATTCTGTATAAATTGGAAACTTATATATCTAATTTAAGAAGAATAATGGAATATTTTTCAAACTTTTTAGTAAAAAAGAAAAATCAATAAGAATTGCCTTTTTCTAAAAAAGTGAGCTATAAAAGTATTAATAATGGTCATGTAGCTGTATTTAACTGCAATATTCAGGGTGTCCCAGACTGTGTTGGTCTGGGGGGAGGTTACTTTCCGTCTTTTCAAAAATTTTAGGGGGGGGGTCAAACTACTCGGATTTAAGCGACAATTTTTCTGCCATCGGTCAAAAAGGCATTAAAAATATTTTTTCCCCCATAGAGATGTCACTTTTCATTTTTTAGGTAGGGGGGGTCAACTTTTTGAGAATTCTTGGGGGGGG
>JAQIXJ010004150.1:0-11289 GCA_034700185.1 Phthiracarus laevigatus | reverse complement strand
GTAAGAATACTATAAATACCCCTTAATTAGAATAAGAAATTGGGAAAATCCCTTTATTAGAGTAAAGAACCAAATCCTTTTATTAACATAAGAGTGTGCACACCAGACGGACGGACAGACAGACGGACATACCCAAATCCATATATCTGAATTTTGCAAAGTCAGATAAAAAACGCATCCATTTGCTTTTCTTTCTTTTTTAGGTGTTATTTGAGAAATTAATTTAAATTTGTCGAAATCTATTATTTCTTCGTCCATTAACCATGTTTCTGCGAATAGAAAAATATCCGCTGACATGTAGTTGTTGTCACTTTGATTATTTTTGAAGTTCTTCATTAATGATTGTACACTGTGATATAGAATTTTATTTCCTCTGCTTTTATCATCGCATAAAAACTTGAGTGAAAATAATTTCATAAGTGCTTCAGTTCTTAAGCTGTTTAATTTTGTTTCTACTTCCAAAACAGCTTGTTTTCCTTGGTTGAAAAAAATTGTCATCAATAAAAATTCTATTTGCTGTTCAAGCACGACTTAATACAACATAAACTTGAGAAAGGAATAAACGTTTGTCTGCAGGTGATATGTGTATACCAACATCATCGTAACTCAGTACCTGAGCTTTATTTATTGTCATCGCTTCGCACGAGACAATTGGAAATTGAGTTCGTCTTACTCTCACATTTTGTCTAAACCTCGGATTGTTCATCAGTATATCGCGTGTTATTTTGTCTATCGACGTCAAGTTGGTTCATATCCACTACGTTTTATTGGAAACTTACACTTTTGCCTAGTTAAGGTCCCGACATTTTTATCGCAGAATTCTATCCATAACTTATATGGTATACTGCTAATCGCTTCAATCTTTTTTAGTAAACCACTTGCGCCATTAACCAGTCCATCTCCCGTGTAAATATTTACGGTGATCATATAACTGCTTTCTTCTTTTAGTATCATATTGGTTGCTAATCCATAAGTCTCAGTTCGCATTTTCAAATCAATTAATTTCAACGACTTCTGTTTATTTTCAAAGCTCACATCACATTCTGTTATATTATCAGCTTTTGATTCGTAGGCATCGTTTGCATTTTTGATAAGTGATCTTATGTTGTAATTATCGACATTGGCATTAGTCCGGAATAAGTTGATTGCATTTATTGGCGGTTATAACTTTAATCCGACTAATTCGCCATACTTAAATAAATTAATATCATCGTCGGAACAGTTACCTGATGCCAAATTGTTTAATGCAATGGCAATAACATTATCGTTATTTGTCGCATTATTTCAGTAAACTCATATGCTTGAATGTTTTGCCATATTTGATTCTCGTAAAGAATTCAATATTTATTGTTCACGTTAACCTTAAAAACAAAGTAAACTTGTGCTGTACGAAATTGGTTAAAGTCACCGAAGCAAATAACTGATATGTTACCAAATGCTTTAGTCGAACCAAAAATATCTTGATAATGGAGATTTATAAATTCAAACTGCAATATTCCCACCATCGAAATTTCATCAATTATTAAAATTAGTTTTAGGTCAATTTAATTACACATAAGCGTGTTTCTTCTATCTTGATACAATTTGCGGTAATCATGATTTGGATTATATAGATCAAACGCTGATTTATTAGTTACACCACCAATATTGAACGCTGCCTTACCTGTTGGAGCGCATAATAATATTTTTGTTGTTTCTGTTCGTGATCAAAATAAACTTTTAAAATATCTAAGAAATGTTTGATATATTGCATTGATCAGACAAGACTTCCCAACACCGGTACCACCGATTATCACGTTATATATTGGTTTTGGTTTAGTCTTTATGCAGTACAACAAATTCATTAAATACTTCCGTTGTTTCTCGTTTAGAGATTGCATAAAGTCATTATATTCATCAATTTCTTCAAATTTTGGAGTTAAATATTTTATCCATTTTTAATGTTGCTGGTTTGTTGCAATTATCTTGTTTTAAACTATAACTGGCATAAGTGTCAATTGTATAAACGCTATAATAATGACTTTGCTTGTTGTCCAGTTCCTCGTTTTCAATATGTTCATATTCACGTTCTTTAAACCTATCCTTATATTCACTGACATCTTGATAATAAGTATATTTCGCCGCATTAGAATTGTTAAAATCAAAATTATTTTGAATTTCAGATTAATTTCCAATTTATTAAATCATCAGTTCCGTTGAGCCAAGAAACAAATAATTGCCACTGTTTTCGATAAGTTATATTCATCTGTTTTTAAATTATATCTTTTATAACGGATTACTTTCGGTTTTCTACGTTTTTCTAAATATCCGCGAATATTTTTTAATGATATTATTTCACCAATCTCATCTTCTCCCTGAACTTGATCCTCATTTTCATGGGTTGTCGATTTAGTTTTCTTATTTGGTCTTTTCAAATAGCGATTGAAATTTGCGCAAAAATCTGCTAAACACAAACAATTCATCGATTCTGGTCTTAATGGAGAAAAGTCTAAATCACCTTTTTGGTATACCTCCTGCGATTCTGGATCCATATCAGTTAAATCTTTCTCAGATTTAACTATTTTATTTCTTTCATTTGGTTCTCCAGTATTGAAGAAGATATGAGAACGTCAAGACCACGATAGATACATTGATAGTAGAATACCGCTTCTTGTGCTTAAATTTATGTTGCCTTTACATATCTATCGCCAATCATTCTGTCAATTTTACTGAAGTTACCTGTTTTTATTTCTTCGATTGTTTCTCTTTATAGTTTTAACATGCCTTTATCTGGCTTATTTAGGTAATTTAGAATGTATTGTAAGCAAATGTAAGGGTAGAGAGTAAACTGCATTTCGATGTTGGCTAAAGTAATTTTAATAAAGTTTCGTTATATCCATTGACACGGATGTCCTTTTCTTTCCTTTTTAGAAACACTTTAGGACTTTTAAGTCGTTTTTGAATTGAATATTCTTATTCTTCGTACGTTATTTTTAATGTATCCAAAACAGCTATCGAAAGTTATGTCTTCTATTTTTATTTGACGATTTTTTTGTCGTTTTTCTAAATCATACAGATTTTCTTGTATGTCGTTATAAATCTTTTTATACCTGTTATTAACCTCCCATTCAACTGGTTCAAGTTTTAAAGTTGTTGGCATTGGCAACTGTGGAAAACCAAACAGGTAAATCACCTTTAAATTTTAAAAATGATTTTGAGTGGCCTTGTGTTTGCAGTTGAACATTTGAGTCATTATCTTCGCTATTAGTTGTTATATAATTATCGATAAATGTCAAACAGGAATTATTTGAGTTTTGGTTTTTATTATACAAAGGTGCATTTTTTAGCCAGATTAGACTGTGCACTTCCTCTGTGTTGAAATTCAACGTGAACATATGTATCCGAAATAGTGTGACAAATAAATGGTCATTTTTGTTTTTTAATACATGAAAAAGTTCGCGAATACGCTTATAAAAATATCGCGAACATGTTACAGGATCTTTTCTGATTAATTCACAATTGTCTTTATAGTCCAAATCGTTTGTTTCTTCTTCAGTGATAATTTTATTTCGAACTGTTTTTATCATTAGAACAAGTAATTCTTTCCATCGTGCTTCTGCTGCAGACAAAGTGAAGAATAATGTTGGTATTCCTATTTGACGAATCATTGCAAGAACTTCTTTTTTTCTTGATTGCCAGTATGGTGGAGAAGCGTGATCTACTTTTAAAAATCTGTAGCCATCATCTATTTTGCAGATATTATCGACAAAGTATTTATCTAGGAGCGGTCGCGCAGTTATTTTTTCACCAGTCTTTCTATTTCTTAATTGAAGTTAAACTTGCTGCCTAATCATTTGTAACTGGCGTTTTTTAAGCTTAAAAAATATTCGCCACATTTCAGCATCTTCTATTATTGTGTTTTATTTCCCTTTACATTTATTTGCATATTAAATGTTTTTATTCGTTTTTCTTGGTTCGCCGCAAAATATTGTTGGAAATGAAAGTTCTTCTACAAATTTATCACGTAATAAAGAAACTGGAAAAGTTCCTTCTCCTGGTGCAAAATCAATTGTTTGCGTATGTCCGTTGTCGCTCTATAAAGAATCGTTATTTGTTACATTAATTTCGTCTTCTGTTTCGATCATTTCTTTGATTTTGTTTGTTTCCGAAATAATTAATAATGTTCCTTCATCACTAATTTCTTTGCCAAAATGTTTATCTTCATCTAAAATTATAAAGTCATCGTTTTGATCCGGAGGTTCGTTTAACCAACATCCGGATAACTTTATATTCTTCATTTTATAAAGTGGAGTGATCATTATATAAGTCAAGTCTTTATGACACACAGCTGGTCTTATTGTTTCATATAAGTAATAAGACTGGTAACACATCTCCCCCAAAAGATTCAATTGAATCGTGTGAGTTTTGTCGAATTATCGAGGCAAAATGCTTACAGAAGTGTCGACAGATACAGGAACATTTACCACATTACCTTAAATAGCATACTGTCTATCGCGTTTACTTAACTCGCGGATTTGCATTAAAGGTGTTCTTGGCGAAACCAAACGAATTTCAAATTCAGTCATGTTTTGAAATACTTCCGGATTAACTGGAAAACATAACCCATAAAGTTTTGAAAGTGTTTGTACTTTGCCGTTTACAATATCTCGATGGCAACTACTACAATAGTTCAGTTTCTCAGCTAAATTACAAATTGTTTGCAGAAAATCACGGTTAAGGCCTTTGTACAGTAAGGCCTAAGCTAACAATTCGAATATTTGACTCAAAAAATAGGCCAAAACACGATTTGCAAATAACTGTTGGGTCTTTTTTGATATTTGATTCATATTGTATGCATAGATCTTCCAACGTTATTCTATCATTTAATTCGCAGCGTTTAAAGTTTCTTTGCAAGTCGGTCTTCTTCCCGCTCTAATTGACAGCGTTTCATATCTCTTCTTGCGACTCTGTGCGAATCTGTATTTTTCTGTTGTTCTTGTGAACGTCGTTCTTCGTCTAATCTTGCCAAACTTCGCAATTCAGTGTCTTTTTGTTGTTCGTGTGCACGTCGTTCATCGTCTATTCTTGCTAATCTTTGCGATTCAGTGTCTTTTTGTTGTTCTTGTGCACATCGTTCATCGTCTATTCTTGCTAATCATCGCGATTCCGTTTATTTCTGCTGGTTTTGATCGCATCGTTTATTGGTTTATATTGCAAGTCTTTTCGATTCTGTTTGTTTTACTGCTTCCGTCAATCTCCATTGTTCTTCATTTCTATTATTATGATAAGTTCGTCGTTTTGTTTCATTTACAATTCGTCTGAATTCTAAATTTTACGACATCTCCTCTTACGTTCCTTATCTTTAATTTAAAGTACTTCTTTAGTTAGCTGTTTTTGATCCATGGAAAATAATTATATTAAGAAAAAGATAAAAAATATTAAAATTAACTTTATTTTTCTGATAACGAAAACAGATTTTTAATTTTTTTAAATCAATAACTTTGTTTTTATATACTGTTAACTTGAAAATTTAAGAAGTTTTAAGACTCCTACATTTAGAATCTACTATTTAATAAATGACAATTGTTACAATTTGTACAAATTTAAAAACTACAGCATTATTTAAACTTGAAAATCATTCTATTTGCACAAATTTTGTCGCAGTACATCCAAACTAGCGTCCCACTTACCACTTACGGACAGATCGGACAGCCGGACAGATGGACGCACCAACCAATTCACAGACCATGCACGTTTGCCCAAGGCAAAAGTTCTACCCTTTTGCAAGAGTTGAACCGTTGACACAGATACCGTGGACCAAGTTGGGAGCTTATTCTTCCTCCGCAGCTCTACCACGGACAGCGGCATGCACCAACAAACAAAATTTTTATGCCAGACTGCTTAATAGAAGCGTGAGAGACACGGCTCGAATTTCATAAACATTTAAAACTGTGTTGACATTTAAACTAGAAGATTTTTATTAAAGCAAAAAACATTAAGTGTTATGTATAGTGTAAGCAATTGTCTATAAAAGGAAGGGTGTCCCACAGTAAACCCTTTCAAGATTTCTAAAAAAGTTGAAACCCCGACCTTGAAAAAATGGAACTTGAAATAAAGTTAAAAACTCCTAATTATTAGGAACGGGAGAGGGAGATGGTTATGGTAGGATTTTAATGACTGTGGACACCGCGACAGACAGACAAACAGACATGGTAAAGTACTTAAGCTCGCCTTTTTTTAAGAAAAGTGAGTTAAAAATAACGCTTTGTGATATGAGAAAAAGAATTCGTATGGATAAATATTGAGTGGTTGATTTCTTGATAAAACTAAACCAATACTGGTATTCCTTTGTTGTGACTCCTGTGTTGCATATTTCAAATTTCTGTGAATTCATTTTAATCTTTAAACGCTGTCCATTAATTGTAATGACGAATACATTGAAATGGCTCACAATAACAACCTTCTCAGTTGAAATCATATCTAAACATTTTTCAATGTAACAAAGTAGATTTACGATAGAACTCTTTATCGAGCTATAGATTAACAAAATATTTGTTTCTTTTATTTTATAGCTATGCTTCCGAAATAGTACTTGTCCGTTCTGTGATAAATAAATAACTTTTCTATTTTTGTTTTAGAGTATATAGCGAAACCATCTGCATGTTTAAATATTGTTGAGTTGTTTTTCTAATATACTTGAATTCGATAAATTTTAAATCATGATTTGTCCATGTTTCGGCAAATAACAAATAATCTGGGCCATATAGTTTGTGTCGTTCAAGATATCTAGATAATGTTTAACTAGGGATTGAACATTTTGATGAATAAACATTATACTCTCTTTTCACTTTCAGATAGGAAACGAAACTTAAAGTTTAGTGCAGGATTTGTTCGTTATCTTTCTATATCATTTCAACCAACATTACTGTTGGTGTTGCTTTCGGTTGGTTAAATATACTTATGATGGATAAGCTTCTGTATTTTAGAGCGCGACTTAACGCCACGTTTATTTCAGACCTTATCTTGAAAGAATTTAGACTAACAACTACGTTTTAATAAGTTTGGCCTTGAGTTAAAAGAACTCAAACAAATTCTACCCGCATAAGGGAACTTGAATTTCAATTAGCAATTTGTACTGCTGGTCGTTTAATGAGGAATTTAAGATCAAAAATCTAAAAGTTTTGTTACTTGATGAATCATCATTTTTGGATGTTTGTCTTTACAAAATTCAATGAATTATATTTTGTTTCTGTTTCCTGAAAATGGTAAAGTGTTCCTAGGTAAAAGTAAGTATATGTTTCGATATCCAGCGAAGCTCCCACAAGTCAATATTCACATCTGGACTCCTCAATTTTTGTCATAGTTTGATACATTGGTTTTAAAAGTATGCAAAACAACAAAGTGACATCGATTGTAGAATTGCTGAATTCAGTAAGACATGAAAACCATCTGATCAAGATTTGAAAGCACATGAATGACAAAAAGTAAAAGATAATGAGATGGAAGACCATGACATATTCAGAAAACTTCGCTTGTGATAGTATCGAATATGAAACAGATGATTTGGACATGAACAATAACACACTTTTTTAAAACACATCTGATTTATCAAGTAAATCGAACGTTAGCAAAATTTGTTGCCCAATCTAATATAGCTAAAAGTGGTGCAAAATTATGTTAACAATAAACCGAGACATCGCATGGATGGATTAACGGTAGACTAGCTAAAATTGTTTTATTAACATCTGATTACAATATTTTTTAAGCTTTATACAATCCGTCGTTGATACTAGTCACTCATCGAATAAAACAAGAGATGAAATGCCAACTTATAAAATATTACCGGCAACAATTTCCAATAGAATAATCATACGCTGTAACTATACATAAATCTAAACGAAAAACCCTAGATCGAATAGTAATAATTACCCAAAACTTAAGTCTTTATGGACAATTTAACACTTCCATAAGTAGAGTTAAAAGCATTGATAACCTATATTTCAGGTTGTCGCAGATGTTGACGCTAAATCTATTTTTCTTATATTAGAATAAAAAAAGTTACTTAATTGTATGGACAAATAAGATTTTCTTAGCCCATTTTATTTAGATAAGCCGACAATGCTGCTCGTTTTTATACATAATGTTAGATAAAATGTGAAATACTCTACAAAAGACAAATAAAGATACAGCAGTGAAGAAAAAATCGAACAAATAAAACATGTCGCAGCATAATACAACTGATAATATTATATCAATCGACAAGATGTTATAAGAAATTTTTATTTTATATCGCATTTTTATTAATTATTTGATTACTTTTATTTTTTAAAGATTTCATTATTCATCTAATCTTATTTTATTATTCTTTATTTATTTTAATTTTATTATAGACATACTTAATATTCTCTCTATTATATATTATATATATATTCTTTTTATTATATTTTTAATATTCAATAAAATGTTTATGCAAACAAAATAACTGTCATTTATTTATTTATTTTTTACACTAATTTGACAATTAACAATATACATTAATTACACAATTAACACATTCCGCACATAACAATATTATAGATAGTTTGTACAAAATAAATATTTATATAATGCTTATAACAAAGTTTTTACATCATTTAAATAATTATGTATTATTTCTCATAAAAGTAGAATATTTTGAGATTTGATGTAATTAGTGCAAAATATTAATTAATAATTGGCAAATAGTTTACTTTGCCATAATATGGATACTTCCAATTAACTTCATAACTAAATTAATTGGTATTAGCTTTCTGCAAAAATAAAACTGGTAATTTTTGATGGAACGTGTCTCTAAAATTATAATCAATTTATAAAATATTATAGTTAAAACTAACGAGTTAATTAATAGTTATTGCTTTTCATCCTCTTTTCGTAGTACGGGGGATAACTCAGGCAATTCTTGTAAGGAACGACTTGTAATAATAATGATATGAATTGAATAATAATTATTGAATCATAATGTTATCAATCGATTTTAAAGTAAATAAATGATATTTTATTTTAACGGATCACGAGAACGATTTTAAAAGTTTTGCTCGTAATAATTGTTTTGTTTGTCATAGATTTGTTAATTAACTAATATTTTTTTAAAACAGTAAATAATGAATTACAGTTTCTATTATTGTTAAACATTTCTAAGTTGTAATCATTGAATACTTTTCATGATTTTACTTTTCATTTCTTTCTATCATTTATATCGTAAAATTTACACGATTGCTTTTATAATTTTATTTATTTATGACTATATGGTCAAATTTAAAAATAATTCTATTTTCTTTTTATTTATCAAACTTATTCAGTAATTGACTAAGCGGAAAAATTGAATAGACGTCACATACTTCACATATTTATTAACGTTAACATCGTTGTAATTTTAAGATATTAAGGTTATATGTTATCATTTTTTCTATTATAGCAAAAAACGAAATAAAACTTTATAGGATTGAAAACAACATAAATATTTATCAAAATTAAACATTATTTATTTTAATTTTTGAATCATTTATAGATTATTGAAGGAGTTAAGTTATTATTAAGTTGATCGATTGATTTATTTATAATGTATACACGGTTATTGAAACATTTTAAATCAGATATAAAGATTAAAGCCAAATGCAAATCCTTTCTAATTTAGAAACATACATGAAGTAAAACTATAACTTTTATTTTATGCAGTCTAGAAAATTCATAAAAATTAATGGATTTTATAAATAAGATCTTGATAATCAATTTTTCAGGTGTTATCTATGTTGTATGTTTATACATATAAAAGTTTCCATTTATAAGTAGATAATTTATCATTTGTCGGTCCACTTTAAAATAAATTTTAAAAATTTCTTTCTTGTTATTTGTTTATTTTTAATTTTGGCATCAATAGCTTGTAGACAATTCCAACACCATCACCGCGTTTTGCCCATAAGGTTATTAAAAATTATTTATGGTATTTCTAGTTAAATCCGCGAATTATTTTTGACTACATTTAGAAAATATAGAATGATTTCTGAAGTCGTTTTATCCCTTTAATTTCATTAGTTCCTTATTTTTTATAATTTACTAGCGTTCTTTGCACAATTTGCCTCTTTCTTGTTCAGATCTTGATTGCATAATAATTTCAAATATTAACCAAAATTAATTTAAGAAAATAAATTTTTGAGACCCATAGTTAGCAAAAAATTATTTATTTTAAACTAAAAACTGTAGTTTAATATTAAAATCCAAACGATAATTATGTACAAAACAAATCTTAAACAAAGTTGGGGGTAGCCTTGTACGAATTTTTTTGAGTTCATTTAATATTCATATTTTAAATTTGCTACAGCTTATTCGCAAATTTAAAAATTTAAATAATTTAACAAATTACTATTATCAATTTTTTTCATAAACCAAAACTGCGGCACATTAAAACTGTTTGTTATAATAAATTTTAATAATGCTAGTTGTGTTGGCTAATCCGTAATGGATTTGACATGTATGGTTCTGTTTGCCAGTCTAATAGTTTTTAGTATAATGTTAAACTTATTGATCTTTGTTACTATCTGTCACGTTCAGTTATTTTGTCTCCGAGTGAGTATATTTTTACGATAATTAGTATTTATAAAACTATGAATTGACCAAATAAGTAGTCTTACACATCCTATTCTTTTCTCGTGTTTATATAAGAGAATTTTTTTCGCTTTAAAAATTTAAAACACAAGTTGTATTTGGCAATAGTTTTACAAATTCTAATTAAAATTTATAGTTTGTTTTTTATCGATGCTTATTCTTATGATATCACGAAATGGTTAAAATAAACTTTTAGAGAGAAAATAAAAGTGTTTATTGAATTGGTGAAGCGAAACATTTAAACTCCTTTGGTAACCCACATCTTTTAATTATTGTATAAACATTTTTTTTAGTTTTATTTCTTTGATTTCAAGTGTTCCTTAAGTTTTTGTATTATTAATTTTAGTAAAAAGACATTTAAATTTTAAAAAGCTGAAAATTTTATAATAATTAAGTTACATAAGTTAAACTTAATTTCATGAAAACTTGGCTAAAATGAAAAAAATTTGATTAATACACTAAGTGGCATAAGCCGCCATTTGAAGAAAAAATATGGAATTTTAATTTCAAAAAGGTCCCAATATCTATAATAATCATTGAAAATTCATTAAAAATGTCAAAAATTAAAGTGGTATATGCCACTAATAGTTAATGTTGTTTCCATATGAGTTTTTCGATTTCAATTGTATTTCGATTTCGATTTTTAAAAATTTAATTAAATCAATTGCA